>JAECUM010004353.1:0-20985 GCA_016617855.1 Megalonaias nervosa | reverse complement strand
ATATATATATATATATATATATATTGAGAGAGAGAGAGAGAGAGAGAGAGAGAGATACATACATACATACATACATACATACATACATACATACATACATGTGCTTGTTCACTTAGGGGTGAACATACTTTTATTATGCATTGTCCCCTGTTCAGTTTAATTAATAACTTCAGCAACACATTTTGCCATGAAAAGCTGTGCTCGGCGATACATATAAAAACAAAAATATATCGCTTGTAAGACATAATTATGATTACAACCCAGCCCAGTAGCTTTGCATGTATCAAATTAATAGTGAATAAAGCCTTAAGTTGTAATATCAACTCCATACTGCAGGAACTAAATTCACCTCAGTACTTTTTATGCATATGTCATTACGTATCTTATTCAGTCTTCCAGTTTGCAATGAAATATTAAGGAATAATGATGCCGAAATATACGGTAACCATTATAGCCATCTCATATTTCCAGCATCTTGACATAAAAACAAAGGATATTGTAAATCAACGGAACAGTGTGTATATGCTGATAACAGACGTAACTCTATCTCTAAATAAACATTTATGTCTATAGTGACTGAATATCAACCTTCACTTTGAGATAGGAAAACGCCAAACAGTGCATTTATTTTGTTATGTAATTGCTTATACGTCACACAGGAGTGCTTGGATATATATAACCACATGCTTTCCGCCAAAGTAAGCGATGTAATTAATAATAATAATAATGATAATAATAATGAGGACTTTGTATAGCGCCTAATCTTTAGAAGCTCTAAGCGCTTTACAACATTTGACAACACTTAAAAAACATATATAATGATATGATTACAAAAATGAAAACAAAAACCATGAAATTATAAAATAGAAAACATGCTGAAAATATTTAAGGTAATAGACATTATTAGGTCTTTAAGCCTGTTCTTGCAGTTGAAATAGGTGAGTTTTAAGAGCGCTCTTGAATGAGATCGCTGTGTCTTTGTGTCTAAGTTCAAGAATAATTAGGTTGTCACCTATCGAATTTCCATACTCCAGGAGATTCGGAAACTGCACCAAAAAGAGAGATTCAATCAGCTTGTTTTTTCTACTAGGAGGAGGACGGTAGAGGTAGAAAAAATGGACTGACCTTTGTTCCAGTTTGAGTGTGGTTTGGACTAGTTCAAACGATGTGTGGTAGAAACTGAAGGTTGTAGTGTGGTTAAGACGGTTGATCATGGAGTTCTTTGCGATGACAGCAATTCCACCTCCGCGAGAGTGGCGGGGGAACGACTTGATGGAGTAACCGGTGGGTGTTAGATCCACGCACTTGGGTTCATCGCCTGATGTTTTTAGCCATGTTTCTGTCAGGAAAAAGACATCGATATTCTGATCATTGCTAAAATTAACTATTTCTGTGCGCTTTTCCGGTGGTCCTACTGATTGGGCATTAAATAATGTGATGCGCAGTGATATCTCTTGGATAGTTAACACAATGGTTGACGATTTAATAGAGGTTTGAATTAGGTTATCCAAATTAACGGCCGAGTTTTTAAATTTCTGTGCCGGAAAGCGCGAAAGGGAAATAACGAATTCTTCTTCCTGTTCTACGCCGGCCAGCTTTGAAACAACGTTTCTTTTTTCGCTTCCATTTACAGTTAAGTAATGATGAATGTAGTCCCAGGTCGTTTAGTCTAGTGCACAATGTAGTGTGGAGAGCCAAGGAGTGGTCATTTAAAGCAATTAATGCGGGTCCATTATAAGCATAAACGGGTGGACTGGCAAGTATCACGTGATGCCGGTTTGTTCAACAAGAAAGGAAGTTGTAGCAGTGGAGCAAGACAGCTGAGAAAAAGTCTAATTTTTCTCGTTTCAAAAACAAGATGATGAAAAAACACATTCGAATAGAACGGCCAAAGCATGATGAATACAATAACGCAGACGAAGACAGACAACAAGCACATATATCATGAAAAACGGCACAAAAATCCGCGACAGCTGCTTCGAGCCAGTTAAGCGATAGCGGCCATCTTGAATTAATGTTGCTAGGTGAATACAACAAGCTGCATTTTCACGACATCTATTCAAAAATGGGAATTAAGTTTGAAGAGGCAATCAGTGAGAAAGGGAATAATTTTATGACATTTAAGTCGGTAATCAACAAAGAAGAATCGAATTAACAAACAGGCTTCAGAAACAGCTCTTGTTTATTCAGAGGTCAGTTCCAGGTTGACAAAGTTAAACAGAAACAAACATTTGATAAAAATCGATGCATAAATGAATGAATATTTTTTCTCAAACAATTACGTTCTTTAAAAATGAAATTTAGCTTCAAATTACTTAGTCGTCTTAAAAATCAAATTTGAAATCTCTATATACGGAAATATATTTTCATCACATATCTTCTTTAAATACTGCCAGATCATAAACACCGATGAAGACCAAATTAAAGAAAAACCTGATTCGATTCTTGGATTTTAAAATGTTTGTTTACACCGATTATTATCTGAAAATTGTTCAACGCTTTCATCTGCACGCATCCTTCTTCATACACAAGCTTTAGAATCAAACTATATTTTCATTACATTGTTATCTGAGATTGTGAATTTTGAATTGAATAGGTACATTTGAGTCCTTCATAAAAGATTTACATCGCAAACAGCACATGCCAACATATTACTTGGATTGAATTTAAACTAAAATAATTAAAGAAGTTATGATGGCATATAAACAACGGGGAAAAAATCATGCGAATGCGTGCAGGAACCATTTCATTATGAGCGAAGGAAAATAGCTTATTAGTTTACTTATAGTGCTAACCGATATCAGCTCATTTTATATGTTAAGAACGAAAATTCTTTCAAATGGGGGTGGGGGAGAGAAACTGGAAGAATTTAAAAGACAAATTCAGTAAATAGAGTTCGCCTTTCATAAAACATATGTAACCAAATTTATTACTTATATCAAAGAATAAAATTCAGTTGTCTGATTACAAGAATTTACTTGTTGACACGTACCTAACTTTCGGGTGCAATTATTTATTTTTAAATATTTCGAACTGTAATTTTGGTTGCCGCTAGAGGCGAGATAGCTTAGTGATTAGCGTAGTGGATTTATACACAGGAGTAAAAAAAAAGTTCATTTCCCAGGCTAGGTTAGGTTGGTTGCTGTGTTGTGTCTCTCTTCAAAAAAGACAATTTACTTTCATTCCCATCAGGCAAACCACATTAAGGCAAAGAGAAGCCAACTAAACCAATCTATTGTATTTTCGTCTCTGATGCACACCAATAATAAATAATGGCCTAATTTGTGATGAGGTGCCGATAAACGCTACATACATACATACATACATACATACATACATACATACATACACCTAACCCCTTATTTTGTGGGTGGGGGTCCGGATATTAATTTATTTTATTTTTGTCTCATTTCCTTCTATTCTGTAATACAGATATTTGTTATAATTGTGAGAAAAAGATTATTTTGAATGGGGACCTGGGGTATAATCTTAATTTTTCAGGGCTATACTAGACTGGGTTCCTGCTTTCAGATCTATGAGTCGATGTTGGCTTCATTTGTTCTTACCCATTCCAATTTCGGCACACAAGTCACGGGGTGTAAGACAAAATCACCTCAGGACAAACCCTCCCAGACAAAGAAAGAGAGGACCTAATCTCCTCCACCAATCTAAGTTGTTAAACGTTTTAAACCGTCACAAATATACTGACTTATTTTGAAACGGAATGGGGGGTGTGTGTGTGTGACATCTTATCAATGTATCCGATATTTAATTTAATCATGGAATTTCATGTTTATCCAGTCAAATTATGAGTTAGCTTTAAAGTACTTCCCAAAATATAACAATCAATAGTCAAATACAGTAAACGCAGTACTTATGAAAGCGAGGTGGGTGACAAAACACATACGCGTGAAATTAGTCTTTAGATCAAAACGATCATTAGGCATCTTGTCTCATAAGATCTATCGTCTAACTTGCATACTTTACGTCTTTAATCTACCCAAGGGAAGCTGACAACAGTTTTCAAATAGCCCAAATCGACACTCAAAATTATATGTTTGTAATGGTTTCTAAAGTTTGAAAAGGGCTAAACATAGACTGGGGAGGAGATAATGTCCTATTTTTCATTTTTTTAGAAGGGGAGGGGATTTTGTCCTGGGTGGAGTTTGTCTGTATACAAGGCTCTTAGGCACGTTTCCGTCACTTCGTCCGACTTTTAAATTTAGTTATGACCCTCGCGAGATGATATGGAATATTCGTCTCCTGTATGGGATTATGTGTTTTAGCGCATGTCAATTTTATCATTAATTTCCAGTATAAGAAAGTTCAACGATTAATATAAACAACATTTATTGCCCAAGTCATCATGGAAAATACATAGAATATAACAAGTATTAGAGAGGACTGAGCAACAAACGTAAGTTTATTTATATCTCTCTCTCCTCATTAACAATAATCTTTACTTAGATGATGTGGCTGACGGAGTAATGAAGGCAGAGGTTTGTAACCATTTAAAAAAACCTATTGATATACTGAAATAAAATTGTACATAACTGTAACAGTAACATTTGAAGAAAAATATTACGGCACGATAAATGAAGTCAATCTTGTAGCGATCAGCGTGACACATAAGAATTAGCTTTGACGTATGGGCTAGGCCCGCAATAAATTGCTAGCCTGCGATGGTTTAACCTTCTTTGTTTGGGAGAATGATTGATTTTTAATTAGAACCCGCTGGGTTAAGCAGACGAAAGTGTCCAAGTTGAGACAATCTAGAGACAATGTGTGCCATTTGGAAATAAGTGTCATACCTTGAGTTTTTCCATAAATAGTTATCAATAATGGCCGAATAGAAAGAATTATTCAAACTTTGATTGGCGTCTTACAATTTTGGCGGTTAGATAAAGTTAATCCTAACTGGCTAAGCTAAATGAGGGGTGCGTGTATTTCCCAGAAGAATTCAAAGATTTAAGTAATTTCTCTCACAAAATTAGTCACTCCAGGTTTCTACAGAAGGGGAACTCTTCACTCCGGGGGAGTAGAACGTGTTCTCCCGTTATAAATTGTCCAAGGAACGGGTGTCTGGAAGTTGAAGGACACGAAAAATAGCTCCATATATGCACCACGCAGTGGGAAAAGACATCTATGTCATTCTATCCATTATTTTCATATTTTATTTAATTATTTACTTGATCCGGGCAATAACACCTTGGTTGATCATCTCCTAGATATGATAACCAAACAAAATGCGCCACATAACAATTGGACGCCCTAACAATAATATATTGTACCAATATCAAACGGTATTCTATAATCACTTATCGCAGAAACATATCACAATATACTTAAAAGAAAATTTATGAAAATTTTAATATTGGGAGAAAGTAAACGACTGTTGTCTTCAGCTCAGGTGGCATATATATATTAACTAAATACTTGCAAGAACTGTTAGGTTATTATGAATATATAAATTGTTATTAAATAAATATGTAATTTGCTATTATGTAATTTTCGACAGCCTAAAAAAAAAAACTCGTTAACCTCAAAGGACTACAAAGAGTTACCCGTTAATAGCAAAATTATGTCGATATCATAGAACAATGTTGCTACTTTAGGTTTCCTATACTACGATATTTTGTAAACTGTAGAGGATATCCATTGCGGTTTGTGGTTCACCTCATGAACATCTATTGCTAAATGACGTTTTTATTCATTGGTGTTGTAGGGGTCGATTTGTTTAAATGATCATAGTTTAATATGCTAAAAATTAGTAAAATTCTTGTGTACATACATTGTGCTAATATAGTACACTAACAGTAATATCACGAGACACTTTTTATACCAATAATTTGTGTGATCAAAATGAGTATAGCGAAGGGTTGTTCCCAAGTACATACACATACACACACACACGGACAAATATCCAAGGAATATTAAAAGATAGGATATAACCCCTCCACAAGTGTAAGTTTAGCCCTTTTAGAATTTGGTAAATCATTAAAAATATACCTTTTTCTATGACGGTTTGGGTCCTTTGAAGTTTTGGGTCGGCTTTCCTTTAGTAGATAAAAAGGACATGTGGTATTCTGGTTCGATATAAGGTCTTAACAGACAAGTAGAATAAGATGCCTAATGCTCATTTTGATCGAAGGACCAACTGTACGCGCATGTGCTTTCATAAGAATCATTCGTACACTGTTAGCCATTCGCACTGAATCCTTCTGCAATGTTTTTAGCACTCTTTTGGTTACCATATACCGTATTTAGATAAATAGCGCCAAGATTTTCGGGCTTGTTTTGTTTGTCGGAGGAATATGACCTCCCGTATTAATCCTCATAAATCCGTTACATCCATTGGAAATAAAGCAATACAAGCAAAAAGACAAAATAATTACTGAGTTTACTGCATTTGACCATTATTGTTATATTTCTGAAGTACTTAAAGGCTATGCCATAGTTTTATCGGATAAACATGAAGTTCCATAATTAAATGAAATAAGAGGTATATTGATGATATGTCACATTTCTTTTTTTTCCCCTCCATATCCCGTTTCAGAAAAGGTCAGTACCCAATCCTTTAATTCAAGTCTATAACGATAAGATACCGAAAACAAGTTACCAGTATAGATCTTTATTTGTGACGGTTAAAAAAAAAAAAAATTTTTTAAATATTAGACTTGGGGAAAGGGATTATGTCCTTTCATTCAATTTGCTGGGGGAATTTAGTCCATGAGGTATTTTGTTGTAGGGGGATTTAGTCCTGATGGAATTTTATCTTAACACCCGTTCCAAAGACAGAAGATTGCATTCCACAACAGACTTTGTTAAAATTAATTTTGGTATAGATTTGTCCTGATAAATGGTGTATGGGAGTTAGTTCTATCACAACTCTATCTATTACTTATCTGCTGGACAAATGGCAGAACCAAAGTCCTAATGTATGCAGAAGCCACACCTTGGTGCACTTAAACAAGTTATCATCTTACACTTGAGAGTCTTGCCTATTGTTCTCCTGCAAAATTCAAGATAATGGTGCGAATTGTGTTGCCCCATAATCAATTAAAAGGATTAAATAAAAAGAAAGTATTAGTAGTGCAATATATCATAGTTGCACGATATGCGTAATGGTGGTTAGTATGAATAAAAACAAAAAAACAATAAGGGACCCTTCTTGTTTTTCCTACGTTTCGGTTTAAGTGACCTGACTCCTTACGAACCTCTATTTTTGTATCGAATAATTTCGGAAAAGGTCTGAATATTACACAAATCAAACCTAGAGTGCATTAAAAAAAAAAAAATCCACCAAAATTGAATATGGCCGTGTAAGTTCACCCCAGGTGTTCAGATCCATCGACAATGACTGCTGAAGTGGCCGTTTCCTGATTGTGTGAGGTTACCTAACAGAGAAATGTTATCTCCTTTGTGGCGTAACATTTGTCTTAGATATTAATTTCCTAACTAAGCTATTCCTTTCATTAGCCTATGCTCTTTGTTCAGTTGAGGTCTTAAGTACAATCAGGGATCCTTCTTGTTTTTCCTAAGGTCCGTTTAAGTGGCCCGACTCCTTACGAACCTCAATTCGGTATCGAATATTTTCGGAAAAGGTCTGATTATTGCACAAAACAAGCGTATAGTACATTTTAAAAAATCCACCAAAATTGAATATGGCCGTGTACGTTCACCCCCAGGTGTTCAGATCCATCGACAGTGACTGCTGGAGTGACCGTTTCCTGATTGTGTGAGGTTACCTAACAGAGAAATGCTATCTCCTTTGTCGCGTAACATTTGTCTTAGATATAAATTTCCGAACTAAGCAAATCCTTTGATTAGTCTATGCTCTTTGTTCAGTTGTGGTCTTAAGTACGATTATTCGTGGTTGCAAGCCCCAAGCGACGGTCCGTTGCTAACTTTTTGTTACATGTGGCTGCCTGTGCCGAGATTTTCTAATTTGTTCAATATAATGCATGAATAACGGATACCGGATTAAGGTGCTGAAGCCCCCGGTACGCATAAACAAAAGTACGTCAAGAACAACACAACGTATCTACACGTTAGTGAAAATGCCGTGATCAATGCGCTAAATGAGCCTCTCACTATCTAATACCTTTTGAAACAACTCAAAAGTATTTATTCATATCCAAAATCACACGGATTCCAAAATCGCGAACACTACCATACACATCTGATATAATTTGAGAACTTCAAATTATTGTCAAGACTTTAAATTTCACATATGGAATTCCTGAATGTATCCATATATAAGATACTAAATATTATTTATATTGTTCTTATTCCATACCAGTTCTGTTAAATGTACACAGTTATATTTGAAAAAGAAAAGTACTGATTGTAATGCATAAAACTGCAAAGTTCATAATTTAAAAAATATAAATTAATAATACTGATGATGTAACAGAAATCATGCCACTTCGGGTCATATGCCGCAATATATTCTTAACCAAATTTTAGAACACTACAAAGTTCAGCAAAGAAGTCAGCAAGGAAACAAACAACAACACAAATATGTAGTAGAATTATATAAAAAAAAATAATTATCTGAAAACGTGCATCGTGATAATTTCTTGTAGAGGATGCGAAGTGTAAATACTTTTTATTCATTTGTTGAAGACTACAAATCAAAAGAATGATTTTATCATGTAGTATGCAAAGTTTGCCGGGATTTGCTTAATTATTTGTAAATTCTAACGAATATGTGCGTTTTCGTAATACTTCATTAGTAAAACATCATTTTCCCAAAAAGTATGGTAAATTGGAAGTTTAATCACTCAATATTTAATGCAAGATTACTGGGCATTGAATTTATGTAAAAGACAGCATTTTACTCGCAACTCGTTTGTTGTAAATCATAATAACACTAAAGCAAAATCGAAATATTTGCAGGAATAATTTATACAAGCAACGAGTCAATACTGAAAATTTTATTCAAATATTATCAACGTATTTGGAGATAGATGATCTTGAAATTTTGAGTAAATTTTCAGTCCTTAAAGTTGTGTGTCCTTTTGTTGTTTATTTTTTTTTTTTTTTTTCGAGACGTGAGTAGTAGTAGTAGCCCTATATTATCGAAACGTTTTGCGCACATCTCTCAAACTAAAGCTCAACATCTGTAAACATTCACGCTCTGTAACATTTATTAAAATTATGTTGGAATCGGGGAACTTTCAATATTCTGACATTTGATCCTCTATTAGCATGATAAATTTCAGTCACGGAAGCACACTCCAACAGATAAATTTCAATCACGAAAGCACACCCCACGTATCACATTCAACTCTTTTTATTTTTAGCTTGAGCTTTGAAGTAAAAAAAAGTTCCGACAATGTGAGGTCAGAACTTACAAATTTCAAGTCTTACAAATTCCAGAACTTACAAATTACAAATTGCACACTAATAAAACCTACCAACAACACAAGAATTAATATCTACTGAAAGATACAAACAGCAAGAAGTCCATATAATTAGCTCTTCCTGCTTTCAACGAAGTAGGTTTTATTCTGTTTTAGTCCAATGATTTCCCCATTACTTCATAATGAGGTCTGCAGTAGATCTTTCAGATCTTTCACGAATAACTTTTTAACAGCGAATGGAACATCCTTAGCCGTTTCATTGAAAATTCCTCAGTTGTGTAGCAATCGGCCATTTTTGAATTTCATTCATTAAAACGAGCGTATCTCGTTACTAAATACCAAAATCACGGTTTAAATGAAAACAAAAGCATTCATTCATGAAGAAAAAAATTCAATAACTACTTTCGGTTTAACAATATATCATCTATAAGTTTGAATGTGTTTAATTGACTTGTCATTTAATATGTTTAATTGACTTGTCATTTAATCTATATACACTCAGATTGTAAGCCTCGTCTCTCTGCAAATACTCTTCACAAAATTCCTTAATTTCGATACTACGAATCATTAACAATAAAACTATAATGAAACAGTAATATCAAATTTCCTAATTTATAGCTAATATGAAATACGGGGCATTAATGCCAAAAGTCAAGTGTGGGTTCACCAGCCAGTACCATATACTATAAATGTAATAGTTATTTTACCAAATTTGATCTGTAAAATTCGACAGTACTGAATTGCAGTACTGAATTAAGTTTACTATCCTACCATATTCTGCAGACCCTTCAATTACAACTTTTAAAGGAGTATATACGTGAGACACATTGACCAACCTTTTTTATTTATGTTCCCGTGAAGAGGACATGAGAAGAAATTAAACACAAAAGTCACTAATGTAGATATAAACACAAATAAACTTTTGCATTAATTGTTCAACTTTGTCTCTACTAGTTCAAAATATGCTGCATTGAGTCCAGCATAAGAAACTACCTTGGCGGCGGTATGACTGTTTTTCCGCGATTGTCATTTCATGAACCGGCTATTTCCATGACATGCATTTCCGCGTTCGGCGTTTCCGCTAATTGTCATTTCCTCGAAAGGCAGATGGGTGATATATAAAAATATATTTTGATAATCGAAAAGTGAAATAAAATTAAAGTGAAATTAAATCTTAAGAAGTCAATAAGAAGGGCAGTAAGAATGATTTAGAACTGAAACAAAAAGAGCGAAATAATATAAAATTTAGACTTAGATATTTATTACTTTTAAACTCGACACGTATAAATACCCAAATCTTTACAAATAATTGCAATGTCGTTTGTTTGTAATCACTCTCATAATAATTATTGCACATTAAAAAGATATGAATTGATGATGTATGTATAAAATGAACTTGATTTTGGACAAGGTTAAGTCGAACATACAATGTTACATTACATAGCATATAATGAAATACACACACAAAAAAAAAAACAAACAATGTAAATTAAATTTACATAACACAGTATAGAAGCCAACATGCCAATTATTGTAAGTTAATTTCCAGGATTCAAAAATTGAACGTTCTAGAAAAAAAAAAAAAACGAGAAAGAAAATAAATGGAACAGAAATTGTTTTCAATTTGGACTTTCCACTCAAAAATTACGATATCCTGGCGAAAGTCTTTGATGTGAACTATGTGGTGAACTCATCTGGACGTATTAGCTTAATTTTTGCAGAACATTCATCTTGGAAAAAATCATAAATGTGAGGTACGGTACTCATCTTTCTTCAAGTAATGCTCTGTAATTATCGCAATTTAACAAACAGATTACAACGCGTGCAATCACAACTGTTCCGTGTGTGTTATGTGTTTTTTGTACGTCAAAAATTTTAACTTCTTAAAACGTGAAAGAATCTAGATAATATTACAGATTGATTCTAAAAAAATTTACGCTGTTACGAGTCTGTGCTCTTAAAATAAGTAACAGAAAAGAGTGAAGACAACAAGCTTTGTAAAATTTAACAAATAATTTATTTCCCTAGAATACAAACGTGAAAATGAGAAAAAAAACTTACGGTATTGCGAATTAAATCCAAAAATAATCCAAGAATGAAAGACACAAGTCCTAGTAATAAATAGTCCTGAATAAAACTAAGTTCAAGTCCCGAAAAGATCCAAAATTGAAGGCGATGACGTGTCTGTTATAGCCTACGAAGTACTGATGTGTCAACAGTCTCTTGTTGAATCACAGAAATATTATTCCAGGTTTGAATTCAGTATAAATTCTAATGAATGTCTTTATCTAAGAATTTTTCAGAGCACATTTGTATTTCCAGAGAAAATAATCACTTAGCAGCAGAGAGGGTGAACCCTACAACTTTGTAGAGACCTTATTTTTGAAAATTAAGGGTTCCTACGAAGGCTGAAAAAAGAAGTTTTTGCCTTAATAATGAAAACTTCTTTAATTGACCAGATTTTTTTTCACAATCTGGTCACATACGTATGTCATTCACCCTCTCTGCTGCTACCTTGATAAAATCAAGGACCAAAGATTTTATCTAAACCTACACGATACCTTGATCTTGGATCGTGTAAATTTATCGTTATAAATCCAAACGGAACAGCTTGTGCTTTTGAAAAGAAGTTTTAAATTTAATCATGTCCATGTCGCCTGAACACCAAGGATAATAAATATTCTGTAGAGTATAATTATCTACTCCATTAAATACAACTAAAATATTGCAGTTGTCTCTGATTACTTTTGGAATTTGTGTATATCTCTGAGTAACATAAATCACATCCGTGTTTTTATGTCTACCTCGAGAAAATATTCTAGCTGGATTTGATTGTTTGTCCAGCATAACATCATCATACACTACTAAATTATTAATGAATCCATCTAGATCATCTACAGATGGTGCTTCATCAATATCGGTTATAAAATCAATAATATCATTTCCATCCAGTAGTTTTGCATTTTTATTAAAATCCTTAAGTACTTCATAACACCTCTGATCATCTACAGATGGTACTACTAAATACAGTTTGTTCCACTTGAGCCATCGCATTATCAGATTAAGCAATAATTGCGTCTTTCCACTTCTAGATGGGCCTATTATAATCATTCTGATAGAATTTGGTAGCGCCGGGTGATGTTTTACTGGTTCTTGTTTTCGTGTCGCTGAAAAGTCAATTATATCCATATAATTAATAATATGAGTCTATATTGCGCTCGATGCAGAGCATCTACACCTACTACTGAATTAACGACAATAACAACAAAAAATAAAAGACGTGCACTTACAGGCAAGTGTGTGAAATGTGGCACCAAGAAATACAAATTTGTCTCCATGACTAAGTCAGGAACAAAGACAGGTGGGGATATTGCTGCTTCGTTAGGAAAATTACCAGGAACTCCATGGGCTAAATATCCCGGTGAGAAACATTTACCCGGATATAATTATTGTGGCCCAGGAACTCGACTTGATATCCGACTTGATGATCAAGATCAACCAAGACCCGGAGAGTATCCAGTAAATAAGATTGATCAAGCATGTCATGTTCATGATGTTGCTTATAAAAGTAAGGATTTGCAGCAGCGGCATCTCGCAGATGTAAAATTGATTCACGCGTTAAATGCTATACCTAATAAATCTCTCAGAGAAAAATTAGCTAGTTTTCTAGTAAAAACTGCTATGAAAGGTAAACTGGTGCTAAGGGCTGGCAATTAATTATATAACTATCATAATGGAATCTGTTTATTATTCCCCGAGAGGATTTTGGAGAGGTAAAGCAGCGATTAGTAAACTCGCCGAAGCAGCAAAAGTTTCACGTAATGTTGCTGCATCATGGTTAGCACGACAGGCAATATGGCAAATCTTCCTAAGTCCACCTAAAAAAATTCAGTATGCGCATTTTGATGTTAGCGTTCCTAATGAAGTTCATCAAGCAGATATTTTGTTTTTACCACACGATACCATTAAAACACGTGGATGAAAATCACGCACGTACAAATACGCGTTAACTGTCGTTGATGTTGCGAGTAGATATAAAGAAGCGGAGCCATTATCAACAAAGACAACATCTGAAGTTGCATCTGCGTTTGAGCGCATTTATCAACGTGGTGGTCTACGATGGCCAAAACTACTACAGGTTGATCCTGGTAAAGAATTTCTTGGAGTAGTATCATCGTTGATGAAGAAATATAATGTTAAAATCAGACGAGGACATACTGAAATTCATCATGATCAGGCAATCGTTGAACGATTTAATAGAACACTTGCCGAGCGGTTATTCGGATACCAATACGCAAAGGAAATATCTACTGACTTCAAAGATAGATCTCGTGAATGGGTTGCAAGATTACCGAGTGTGATAGCTGCGTTGAATAATGAAATTACTCGTGCAACTTCCATGAAACCTTCTAATGTGATCAAAAAAAATATATATACCCAATGGTTACGGACGACATGAATCTTTCTCTCAACCAGTATTAGGTAATGTTACAGTTAGATATTTATATGAACCTGGCGAACTTGAAGGTGGTAAAAAAAGAGCAACCGATCCTATCTGGAGCGTGACTACACATAAAATTTCTAGCGTGGTTAGATCCACCGGTAGACCTCCAATATACAGACTAGATTCTACAGCCCCTCAACGTGGATTTGTACGTGAACAATTACAAGTAATTCCTGAGGATACGCAATTACCACCAAGCTCAATTTTGTAGACGTCCAGAGCCCCGGCGTCGATTACATTCAAGACAAGTCAGCATTACATTTTCACGTGTATGACCAAGATCACTATTAATTCTGTCTACGGTAAATTGTCTTGGATTATTATTTGAATGCTGCCATGACATATTACAGTTGCAACTTGCGCAATTATTATTCTGTAGTTGTTTTAGTTTTATAATAAATTCAACATCAATATCAAAGTCATGATTATTTTTTTTGTCAAACTGCTTATAACCAGATAGTTTTTTTCTTATTACGTCATTATTACCAGTTTGATCATTATTTTCTATAAAATTCATAATAACCCTATGTAGTTGAGATATTCTCCTGACTCGAGATACGGCGAGATATACTAAATTTGACCACTCGATCCTATCATCTACAATCCAGATTTTAGTATCAGTTATAGTTAATCCCTGTGACGAGTGAATCGTTATAGCGTATCCTAACGTCCACGGTGATTTATTCATACTCAGCGCATTCTCAACGACATTAATATCGACTAAAATAATATCATTAAAGACAAGATTCTGTATCCTTGGTGGAACCAAGGCACCAGGAATTTCAACATCAATATTCTGTCGTCGAGTATCTGGGGGGCGATAACATAATGGTACAGGTATATCTGAAAACTTTTCTTTATGTAACGTAAATAATTTATCCTGTAGTTCATCACGAACTATCCTTCTACTCGCGACTATTAAATCAGCGGGATTCCATAAAGTCCAAAATTCATTCATAGAAGTCTCTGGAATTACTCCTCGCATTATCTCACATTGTAATCTGTCTGGCTGAAGTCTGATTAATTTTTTAAATTCCTTCAGCGGTTCATCAATAGCTCTATGGTCATCATTTATTTCTTCATAATAATCTATGTTATTCTTCAGCCATTCATGTGGAGACTCTCCAACAAAGGGTGGTGGTTGACCATTATCGCCGCACATAATCACAGCAGTATTCTTTAGTAACAACCAATCAAGAAATATTTTTAGTGTTTCTAATGACACCGTGCATATCTCGTCCCATATAATATATTTAGGTATATATTTCTCACCCATTCGCTCAGGAGTCCACGTGTCTCCGCACCATCTAAAGAAACTGTGATAAGTACACGATTTTACTCCTCGTTGTTTTATTTCTCTGGCAAGTTTGTGCGTCTGTGTTAAAACAATCATATCTGAGATATTATTTATAAACAAATTAATCGCACGAGTTGTTTTACCTGAACCACCACACCCATTAAGATAAACAGTCTTATGTCTAGCCACAGGATCGTACACAGATGGTGCAGATGACTTTGATGTTTGATTATTATTTCTGTAATATGTCTCCACAATTTCAACATCTGCAGATTCAGAATAACTAAGTATATTTTCTTGTTTTATCCTCCACGTCCCCCATTCACCATTACCGAGTTTTAATAAATCTTTATATTTTTTATGTACATAAAATGAATCCGTAGCGACTCTAACAGCGTGACGAGGAAATTTATTTATCATAGATAATAGATTTATAGAAACATATGCCAACATCGAAGATCTTAAATGAGTAAACTGCGGTGACTCGCCATCAAGGTAGCTCACAATGGTACCTAGTTTCGTTCCATCTGATAAATAAGCATTACATCTATTTATAAACGTATTTTTCTCAGTTGTATCAGCGATTATAAAATCTAGTTCAGCATCGTCCATAATCAATCTTGTACACGTTCGTTTATAATCGTATGAACCACCTTGAGTAAATTTACCGATTATTTTTCTACCGAGATCCTTTGCAAATTTTTCATCATGCTCGTTCCTGCATTTATTTATTTTAATAATATAATCTTCATCAATATCAGGGAATTCTTTCCTGGTATCATCGATATTAAATCCATCCGGTTCTGGTAACCAAACTTGCCTCTGTGAACTATACGATATAATCGCTTCAGTTACTCTCAACGATATTAAAAATCCAGCATCAAGCATATACCACAATAGTACTATCGGAACCCAACGTCGCTCTGAAAAATGTCTTCCGAACCAAGCATAAGGAATCGCATGGAGATCTTCTCTAAACTCGAATGATTCTACGTGAGCAAATCCGGTTAAGTCAATATCTGGTAGGGATCCGTTTATCGCAACCCTGGTCATGTCATGTGTAGGATTTCCGAATCTCTTAAAGTATCTAGAACATACTCCATATCCAAGAAAACTCCCAGGATAACAAGCTACCATATCAACTGAGATAACATCATTGTAATCGTATTTGGTGTTCCATAATCCACCCTGACCATATTCTACACAGCTTTTCTTGACATCTTCAAGGAATTCCGATCGTGTCGTTTTCCATGAATTTTTTTCCAGAGCGAAATGAACCGCTACAGATGGAACTGTAAAACAATTATTTAATAATTGTCTAATTTTGACATCATCAGGGGTATATTCACGCCAAAGGCGTTGTGCAAGATGTTCCATTTCCTCATGGAGAGATTCTGTACGATAAATATCACCATTAGGTCGTACAAATTGATCATAATGATTATACTCAGAACTCTGAAATAACCAAACAGAAACAGGATCGGTTTTACTAATATTTTTAATAAAATCAAAAATATCACTGTCATAAAATTTAACCGTTCTATCTCGTGGGAATATCGTTACAGCAGCAGTCAATGCGTGCGCGTTATGATCAATAATATCTATCGGAGTTCCATTTTTTGTATACTTCGGTTTGTACAAAATCTCTCCGGTTAATGTTTTTACTGTTATTGGAAATCTTAATTTCTTTTCTAGCTCAGCGACATCTTTGATAGACGCTCCGGTATCTTTAACCGACTCTGCCCAGTCATTTATTTTTTTGCGTCTTAAATCAGTTAAACCATTACCACGTATCACGTTTGTAAAATGTTCTGTAACTCGTTCAGCTACACAGTTTATTCTTGACTCCGACAATCTCATAGGTTTTAGATCCCCGACGTCAGGTTTATCATTCAGCGGAAATATGCCATAGACAACAGCAGTTACAGGGTACGATTTCTCATAATACGGTTTATCAATGCCAGTAAGTATTCCGGGTTTAGATTTATTGTTTAAGAAAACAATACTACCGGACTGCACACGGACTGGATCAAGCTTATCATGAATAATCCAAATATCTTCTTCTGTATTTACAATAAATTTTATTAAAATAAAATATTTCTGATTATCAAGATGATTAATAATTACTTTTCCTCGTTTGTCATTCATCATATTAGTAACATTTCCAACTCTGAATGTTGACCATACATGAGCAGCGTCATCGTCACGAAATTCCCTTTTTGCTTCACGAATACGTTCGGTTACATCTTCATCCGTTAATGCCAGATCTTGCATCGAAATACTAAATTTATATTCTGATAGTCTGTCAAGATCGAATCTGGTTGCGTAGGGTTCAATCGCGGATAATTTTTCCATATTATAATTAGGGCAAGTATATATTTAATTGAACATTAATCTTTTGTATATGATTCAACCAAATCAATGCCACTGGTTAAAAATCGGTTATACGTCTCCGTGTAATAAATCGTGTGTGAACAAATACTGCGGAAATCATGCACAAAGTATCAAAAATGGAAGTACAGGACCAATACCGTGTGTGAAATGCGGTGTTGGAGTCAGAGGAAAAACTCAATTGTGTCTAAAATGTGGCGGAAAAAAATACAGAGAACTAAAACGATATTATGACAAAAAAAAATAACACTGACTCTCCTATAAAGACCGAAGAAGATTATTTGGCTAGATTTTCAAAACAATGATTTAGACAAATAATATTATATATAATGGAGCAAAACGAATTTGTGAAACATCCAATCCTTACCAATTATGAAGCATCGCGAGAAGGTGTGATTAGAAATTGTCGGTTAAAGAAACCAGTCGGTAGTCTTAATAATATTGGTTATTTTAAATTCAATACTAATGGAAATCAAAATTATTTATCACATAAATTCGTATTTGAATGTCATTTTGGATTGATCAAGGATGGACTTGTAGTTGATCATATTGATGGAAATCCCCATAATAATCGGTTATCTAACTTACAGGCTATTACACAAAGTCAGAATATTGCACGGGGAAATACTGGAAAATGTAAAAAGTTTGCAAGAAGATCTATTAAATCCATAAATATAGAAACAGACCAAGAAATGACTTTCCCATCAATTAATGCAGCTGCCAGATATTTTGGTATTTGCATGCTTTCAGTACAACGTGTCGCAAATAAAATATACAAATCTGCATTTTCGAAAACATATAATCAGCGAATAATATTTGAATATGTCTAACTCTGTCTTCCTAACAAAAAACAAATAGTTCTACTGTCAATTTTCCCAAGGATTTTGTTTAGCCATAATTACAGTCACTGACTCTGTCAGGGGTCCACCTTCATCGTCGCTGCTCTCAGCATTGACAGAATCAGATAGCATAATCTTTCTTAATTGCATTACACGATTATCCACGATCTTTTTCTTTCGTACTCGTGAGACAGTTCGGATTTAATATTTTCGATCGAACGTGCAAGAGGTGTAAATAGCTTTACCTGATTGTCGTTTACTATAGCTAGTGATTCAAGCATGGATTGATAAATTAATTTTATAAATCTGTAGTTTGAAGATAGTGTATATTTATTATCAAATTTTCTTTGTTGCAGTAATTCAAAATCACGTATAATTTTCTGAGGGTTGAGATTATCAGATATTTTTATTCCGTTATGTTTTAGTGTTTTAATAGCAGAAATAATATCATTAATGTTTTCTTGGTTCATTATATATATATTTATATATTTAATATAAAAATAAACAAAAATATACAGCGCGGGGTGACATTCGGTCTACCATTCTATAGTTGTATCAGATAAACCTAATGAGGTTCCGAATCTTTGTTTAGACATTTACCCCCCAAGAGACCCCTAAATATCCGAAACCGAAACTTTAGAGGCTCAGAGGGGTTGTCTATACGTGTTATTAGTTTACCCCGAAAGAATTCCTAAATATCCGTAACCGAAACTCTAGGAACTCAGAGGGTTGTTTATACACGTGTAGGTCTTATTTTAGTGACCAATCAGATTCTGTTTATTGCCTTACAAGAATTCCTAGATATCCGTAACCGCAACTCTAAGAACTCAAAGGCTGATTGGTCTTTGTGACCTGGAATCTCATTAGGTTTATTTTTTATTTTTAGTTTGCGATTGTGTCTTTTGGAATGGCCCCTGTGTGGGGTACCCCTTTAGTGAAGTCACAAGGTCACGACCTCATATCACCCCCGCTGTATATTTTGATGAGATGATATGATGATGAGATGATATGATGAAATGCCGTCTTCACGCCAGCACACCAACCCATAACGATCAACCAATGGGTGATTCACAAAAGTGAATCCACCACGTGTTGACGTAGTGGATTGGTGTACTCTGAAGACGGGGGTGGCTGGAGCCCCCCAATAAATTATAAATTTTGGCATAAAATCGCCCCCCGCAGACAATTTATCCTTCTTGGGTTTCGAACCATGACCCTCCGGATGAGAGTTTCTACACGCTATCAACTGAGCTATCGGACCTTGTTATAAATACATATTGAAAAAGTTAGTATGTGTTTGCCAATAACCTTAGCTTAACAATTTGTCAGTCATATCGTTACATTCCTAAAAACTACAATATTCTTAACAAAAACCACATTTTTCTGTCCAAAATGAGATTTTATAGTTTCCAAAAAATATATATTATAACACTGAGTCTATGCGTGGGCCGTAACAGCGGATATTGATTATAGCGGTTCTTAAAATAACTTTACGCAGCACAGCTGTTATGGAAAAATCAATATGCAGCCACAATCTTCTAGATTTCATTGTGCACGGATTTTATGTAAACAAAAAGAATATAATATTATAGACATCCGGATATTGTTATGATAACGCATTATGATTTCACATACAGGTTTATATTCAGTTCTTCGTTCCTCGTGTCCAGAATTCTATTATTTTGGTCTGTAAGTTTAAAATGTATTCTTGATAATAACGGATTATGAACTCGCAGGTACACGGGGTTAATTGGTTCTGATACAATTAACGAACCGGGAGGGACCAACGGACTAAAACTGAATAATATGTACCCTTGCTGAGCCTGGCTAGATTTAGAAAGATCTACCTGATAGCTACCTTCAATAACATCACATACCAGATTGACTGCAATTGTTGTTGTTATGTTTGCAATGCCTGGCGATATATGACGTCCGGCACCAAAAGGGTTGTTATTATGTTTTAGTACAGCCGGTGGTGGGGCTATTTTTCTCCATGATTCAATTACTCCCGGATAATATTCTTCAATAAGATCGTCAAGTGATTTCTTCATTTTAGCGTTATTTAAATCTGGTATAACAAATGTTTGTAAAAATTTTTCTGTTATTTTGTAATGATTAAGAAATACTTGTTTAGATTCTGGATTTGTGTAACTATTTCCATCGAGTTTAGTCGCAGTGTTTATAATACTTCGATTGACGATGTATAAATCGAATAAGATACCATTTAAATGTTTTATTAACTCGATTATTTGCTGCTTTACGTTATCGTTGTAATGTTGTGATAATGAAAGAAGTAAATTTCTTAAATCATTAAACGTTTTATCGTATTCGGGTTTCAGAGTATCTAAAAAATGTTTAATAAATCTTACATCAACAGTATAGGAACTAATCTTTGTCCTGGTGTCTATGTTAACAATAAATAATGCTTTATTCAACTTGGGGATCCTTTTACCGTCAAAATCGGTAAAGTAATATCTATCGTCGTTTGGAAATCCAAATCTTGTATTACTCCATGGTTGTTTTCCTCGATATTCTGGATCTTTAATGAATTTTTGTTCACTCGTTTTAAATTTTTCTATTTTTGGT
>JAECUM010004351.1:0-67361 GCA_016617855.1 Megalonaias nervosa | reverse complement strand
AGTTCAATTACATGTGTTAAAATTTAAATTTTTCTAATTCTTTGTTTCATGTTTATTTTATTTTTACATCATTAAATCTTGTTTTTATTATTATGATGATTATGTTTGCATGGGTCTAATAGTTTGTTAGAAACATCGTATTTATTTAAAACGTAAATGTGACTTGTGTAAGCACGATTTTTGTATGACGGGTTTTGCGTAGCAAGTAAACATTCAGCAGTAGGTATGTAAATGATTGGCTAATGCTTGTTCAGGTTTTCGTAATGTCCAGATGGATTACGAAATCACACGTGTCTTTCGTGCGTGTGTACATGTAATGACGCATTAGCTTGTTTTAAATGCTCAGTTACCTGTAAGAAATATTTAGTCATAGAGTGGTAGTCATAGTCGTGGTCAGTCATAGCTGAGAGTCACATCATAACATCTTACAGAGTTTCTAATACCTTAAGGAAAAGGTATTTCTGTGCTGGAGAGAGGTGTTTGTTCATTCATACGTGTTAGGAACAACATGCGTGTTGTTAGTGGTGGTAGCTGTATTTCATCTACTTTCTAAGTAATTATTTTCCCTGGAGAACAACACTAGTGGCTATGGACAAAGACATTTGATTAAATTACTTCTAAATCGGCACAGAACAATACAAATTGTGCTTTACAGTGAAAATTCTGGACATTTTGTGTTGGCCTTCGTCTGACGTCATCATCCGCCATCTTGGAACAGAACTGAGATTCAGACTGTATCAATTTAGAACTGTTTATTCACAGGACTTATGTGTTTTCACAAATTTAGAACATGTTTTTGGATCATCGTAAATCGTAAGTCTTGTTTCACATATTTATCTTTTCACCGTGTTTTCTAGGGAAATAAATTATCTTTGTTAAAATTTACAAAGCTTGTTGTCTTCACTCTTTCTTTGTGTTACTTTGAACGAGCCGATACGTAACACAGTAGATTCAATTCAGAGGCACATATGAGCTATGCACACATTAGATACAGTTCAGGGGTACATATGAGTTATGCACACATTAGATACAGTTCAGAGGTACATATGAGTTATACACACAGTACATGCTGTTCAGAGGTCTTATGAGCTACACACACAGTGGATACATTTCAGAGTTACATATGAGCTAAACATGCAGGAGATACAATTCAGAGGCACATAGCAGCTATGTACACAGTAAATACAAATCAGAGGCACATATGAGCTATGCACACAGTAGATACAATTAAGAGGCATATACAATGTATACAAACTATAGATACAATTCTAAGTTACATATGAACTATACACACAGTAAACCATTGCAATTTTGGTGCAATCATTATGCTTTTTTTTTAGCTAATTATGTCTTGCACTTGCCTGTATATGTGTTACGCCTTTTTTTGTACATTAAAAAAATAAAAATAAAGTAATGAAAGTTGTGTTGGTCACTTTTATTATCTCTTCTTTGGTCCCACGTTATATAAATTTGAAAATATTTTTAAAAAAGAAGACTAGATACAGTATAAGAGAAGTTTACCTTTATCCATCATAGACTGCCGTGTACTTTCCTTATTTCCTATTTATAGCAACTGTATATCACACATTTCCAAGCAAACAGATGGGTTCTTCAGTTTGAAAACTTTTCTCACAGATTCATTCTACTTTGATATACATTTCAGTTGCGGACCAGCCTATACTTGAAAAAAAATGGCACCAAATGTTAAATAAAACAGGCTTTATTGATGTGATGCATGGATACTATATGCCTGAAAAATGTCAGAAAAGAAGGGTTTTTTTAAACTTCAGAATATGTTGGATCAGAAAAAGGACAAATCAGTTGCACTTTACAAATTTTGAAAGAGGAATTCAAGAGTAATGTAATACAGCATTCAGATTGAGTACATCGTCATGCTCATTGCAGAATTTGTGGACTTTATGACCATTCAGCCAAAGTTATAAATGTAGTTCAAGTGAGTGCTGTGTATGAAAAATTGATCAGTTTGTTTTGTGTTTGTATTCCGTTATTAATCCACATGGGTTTAGCCAATTTATGACAAGAATTTTAACCAGCTGCAGATTCAGGTTAGTAGCAAAAATAAATGTATATTTTTCATAAAGTTTCCTGTACATATGGCATGTAATATATAGATCACAATTTTAATGTTCAGATTATGCTTTTTGCCACTTACATTAGTGATAAATATGCTTATACCTCTCTGAGGGTTGGCATATATGTAGTTACAGTTCATAGGAACATGGGTTATATACATGGTAGTTACAATTCAGAGGCAAATATGAGCTATACACACAACTATACAATTCAAAGGTACATATGTGCTGTACACACAACTGATGCAATTCAGAGTTACATACAAGATTTTAAATGTAAATGTTAAAATGGAAAAGAATTGGAAATCTCTTTTTCCCTGTGGATAATCTAATTTTTTAGATCAGTTTCAGCAGTATATTTTCCAAGTTCTTCAAATCAAATTACCTATTTTAAGCAGTCTGCTGATCATGATCAATTCATCTCTCTTTTTTTCAGGGGTTGACACTGATTCTGATCCCCAGGAGCAGCTGAGTAGCATAGCTTGTAGGAAAAGAAGAGACAGTGACAACGGGTATCACAGTGATCAGTCTGGTGAACCAGTCAGTCAAAAGAAAGAGCAAGTGTGCAACATTTACAGAAAGTCTGCAGACCAGCTCTCTCAGGGAGGAAGCACCAATCATATGGAGCCAACATCTCGTAAGTTCTCAACCATTGGTAACCAATCAGACATGCCCTTACATGATGGTCAGGATTCGGCAGTGGCTTCCATTTTTATAAATTCCTATATGGGAGAGAGTAGGCCTTTTCAGGAAGAAAGTACCACTGGATCCACATTTGATAAATGTGCTTCTGCCAAAAGTATATATGATGGAATGAGTTGGAAAGAAGAATTTTTTGCTCCATACAAAAGTGGGATATGTTGTTTTGGATATTGTTAATTTTATTGGCCCATTTTGTCTGTAATATAAAGCATTTAATTGAAATCTTGCCTAATAAGAAAATACTTAGATTCAGAAAAATGTCTTTTGATTACTTATTTAATCAAGTTACTAGAAAGCTCTCTCTGCATAATCAAATTCAAGGAACTTTTAAATTTTTCACTACAATGAATAATTTTCAAAAATGAAATGATAATTAGGTAATGTGTCATTTCATTTTTCAAAAGATGAGGTCACTCAGGATATCTGTGCAAAGTATTTTAAAATTCGGGAGACATAAAATATATAAAACATTTTCATTTGGAATTTCAAGCATACAGATGAAGAATGTTGTGTTATAATTATGCCCATCATAAGAAAACTAGTCTGGATATCCCAACATTTTTATCCTAAAGTACTTATTATGATCCAGTCTTCAATTATTTTCAGTACAATTATTTTAAAATGTAAATAATCTGAGCAGTTTTTCTGCTTTAAGATAATTCCTTCCCTATGATTGGCCTAGCACTAAAATTGCCCGAGAGCTATTTGTGCAGACCAACTTGTCAGTGTGAAAGTTGTCCTAACCCTGGGCTATTAGACAGTATGTCATAAAATGACTTACTTTCCTTAAATCATGTTAAACAGAATTAACTATCTAATTTTTGAATTTGTTTCTGTATGCAATTATTTTCAAAGAACAAATTGAAAGTTTAGAAAATAACTTTGTCCATTTTATTTATGTTGCAAAATCTGAAATAATCTGATCATTAGTTTACAAGTATTATACATCCATAACTAACCTGAAAGCAAGATAAAACTTTAATGAATTGTGTTGTTTTTGGAACAGTGTAGCAATTTTACGTGAATGAAGTAAATTTTTCTGTTGATAAATTATAATTTGAGAACAGTTTTACAGCTTAATTATCAATTAAGTATTTTATACATTTTATAGCACTCATCTCACTTTTTAATGTAAGCGAAAAAAATAATGGATTATATTTTTATTATACCAGGTCTTCAGGATATCGGTTTTTTGAGTCTAAATCCTGATGTGGATTGTATATGCTCGACATCTGATGAACAAGACAGTCAAATGACCCCAAGCTGTTGGGTAATATTAATCATCCAATCACCATGCATTCATTAGGCACTTGTGATCCAGTCAAAAAGAGTGACACATCCTGTTTAATTCTGCATACCTGCCATGTCATGGCATGTCACATGATAAATGCAATTTTTGAACCCCAAACCCCTAATATACTCACGTTATAAAAACATGGTTTGCAACAAATCTAATTATTAGAACAGGAAAGAGGGAGAGCCCTTTTTGACACTGCAGTATGTACCTATAACAAACTTAGCCTGTATTAACTGTAAATAATAGTAATTAACACTGCTTCACATTTAATGGTGATGGAATACTATGACTTCTCTGCAGTTTACACAATTAATTATCATAGAGGTGATTAAAAGTTAAAGGCAGTCAGTGATAAACTTTCACCTTTCTCCTTCAGATACGTTCCCCAGTCACATTACATTAGGAATATTTGCCTGCTACCTCGCGAATCCAGCCCACTAAAAGATGAAAATTGTCTTTTCCTGTCTATCTTGTATAGTCAAATGGCAATAACTCTTGCCCATTACCTCCCCTTGCCACCACCAGGTGTCGCTAGTTTTTAGCTTCTCTGCCATACTAATGACAACATACATTTTACTTCTGACAATTCAGGCCATTTTAGTGTTAAGGTTGGACCATCCAACTTTCATTTTGGATTTATTGTGTGAGATGATCATTTTCCTGCAGGTTGTATACATTAATTTTACAATTTCTGTCAAATTTTAGTGACTTTGTCACCATTACAGACTTAGTCTTTGTAAGACCACATTACACTATACGATCATTGACCTCATGTTGTCATTTATAAGTTAGCATAACACTATTTTTGCTTGCTGCATTAGTAACGGAGTTGGTTTTAGCGAGTTTGTAACATGCTACATTGCTAATTTATGTTTTGTTTTCTCCTCTTGTGTTTAAGTAGAAATGTCACCAAAATGCATGAAATGCATAAGCACATATCATAGTCTAGAAAGCATCGAATGAGACACAGTTTTTGATTACTTCGTTAGTAATGAGGATATCTATTTATTAGCAAATTAGCAACATGAAGAATTACTAATTTATGCTTTGTTTTCTCTTCTTGTGTCATTTCAGGAGAAATGTCAACTAAATGCAGTATATATGCAACTTCAGAGCATAGAAGTCTACCATGACTTGCTTTGCATATACTAATTGTATATCATCTGTGACTTGCAGTATGTGTAGTATGTGGTCATAGGAAGTGTGGGCTACTGTGTACACTAGTTAGTAACATACTGAATTGCTAATTTATGTTTTGTTGTCTCTTCTTGTGTCATTTCAGGAGAAATGTCTATTAAATGCATGAATTGCAATGTTCAAAGCAACAGTCCATAAGGCATCAAAGAAAAGGAAAGACGGAATAAATCAAGGAGGATAACCTAAAGTTCATCGCTGGTGATCCTAACTGGGGGAATGTCCCTCAATTTTAGGCAGCCCCGTGGGTGTAAGTTCCCCCGCATGTGTGAGCATTGGTTTGGTTCGTAACACCACAATGTCACCAGCCATCACAGGCCATCCAGCTATCACCAGCCATCCCACATGGGGAACTTTTTGAGAATATTGTTCAACCACCTAGTTATTCACTTGCCATTCTGACTCATTGGGGGAGTGTGCCCCCAATTTTAGCAGCCCAGGGGGCATTAGTTCCCCCACATAAGCGAGCATGGCCTTCAGGCCTGTAAGTCAGGATGCATGGGGTTTTTGTACCAGATCTATTGCATCCAGCTCATTATACCACTGTACTGTTACCAGCTGTCCAGCCATCCCAGCATGGGGACCTTAATGTTGAAACAGTTCAGCCAACTAGCATTTATGGGGATCTTAGTGACAGATCTGTCTGTCTAGCCACACGGTCAGTGACATACCTTTACTATGCCAGAGGTTTCAGTGAGAAATCTGTCCGTCCAGCCAGGCCCTTGGAGCGGCTGGTACTGGTGATAGCTGGACCCTCTTCTATATTGCCAGTATCCAGGCTGACCATATGCCAGACAAACCATGCGTCAGTTCCAGCAGTGCCAGACTTCAGAATATTCACAGCTTATCCACAAGGGAGAGCTAGTGACATTTTCAAAGAGATCAAACTTCAATCATCAGTGCCACCAGGTATGACATATCCAGGGCTGCAAGCGGACCCAGATTGAGGCTCAACTCAGTGAGTGTGATGAAGCTCCTTCAATTCAACTATACTCAGATTCAACCATGGAACTGACTGATTTAGCTTTAAGGCCACAATCAAGGAAATTTATAGGGTGTTGGCAGCTTCAGAATGCCCTTTCCCCCCAATTCCTACTGCTGCTGAAGACCATAAGTTAAAGCATCAGTAGATTTCAACGAAAAGGAAGAGTCACCATCTTTCTGACTCCTTCCCCAGTTGACTCAATTAAGACTTTCAGGAATTGGTGACCCGGTAAATTCCAGGGTTTTCTTATCAGAAAACCAAGTCCCAGCAACATTCTCATCTCACCAGTATAAAACTCTATGCCCTCAGCATTGGATTTAGTCTCATTAGCAATCTTCTGTCTCTCAGAGAAATCCAATCATAGCCAGCTCACCATGCTATGGCCAGTGCCTTCACGGCCTTGGCCAACTTAGACCAGATACAATGGGCCACATGTCTGCGGTCCATGTTGCTCAAACCTCATCATACTCTGTCTTTATGGACAAACACCATTTGGGTCACCATTGCTTTTTGGAGGAAGAATTGAAGAAGTTCAGAGGCAGGCAGCTCAGGAACTGCAATTCCAACTTGCCGCTTATCCCATGCAGGCATTTAAAAACATTCAACAGCTGCCAGTGTGAAGGGACGTTAAGCAGCCTCAGGACAAGGGAACTTTTCAGCCTGATGTGCACCAATAATGATCCCAACCCAATGGCAAGAGACAACAGTCTAACCAACCTAGGAGGTAGTCATGCAGAGGTGGTAAGAAACCAAATTTCTCCACCTTCAAGCCTCCTAATCGTAAACACTGGCCTACCCTCCACACTGCCAGTAGACAGCCTACCTGTGGGTGGCAGACACCTGCAATTTCGGACGCACTGGATCTCCTTATTCCCAAAGAAAATGATTGGGTGATCCAGGTCATATAGGAGGGGCTTCAGGTCTCATTTACCCAACCCATTTCCCTCCCCTCCCATTTCCTCCTCTCCGCTCTTCACAGACATACTATCAAATCAGGAGAAAGATACCTTTCTACAGCAGGAGATATGGTCACTCATTGAAAAGCAGGTGGTGGAGATTGTGTATAGGCCACACTCAATAGGGTTTTATTCAAGTCTGTTCCTTATTCAGAAAGCAAACAACAAGTTGAGTCACCTCAACCAGTTTATTGCACCACCAGAATTCAAGATGGAGATGGCGATGTCAAACCGCCTCTCCATTGGAAGGGTCCAGTATGCCGTCAGTCTTGAACTGAACGATGTATATTTTCATGTCCCTATCAGCCCAGTGTCACGGAAATTTCTTCATTTTGCATACTGCGACACAGTTTGACGGTTTGAAGTGCTACCCTTTGGCCTCAACATGAGCCTTTGGGTTTTTACCAAGGTTATGTATTGCATTGTCAGCCTGTGCCAGTCAACTATATCTACAGTGATGGCAGCATATCTGAACAACAGCCTTCAGAAACATATGGTAAGTTCTGTTCTATGCCAAGGAAGAAATTATCTTCTCTTATTGTTTAATCATGTAGATTTTCTAGGGAACTGGCAAAAGTCAGACCTTCATCCACCGAGTTTTTGGTCAGTCTGGGTGTAGAGTTTATCACCAACCTGAATCTGGTGCAACTTCCTATGTTCACGTAATCAGGATCATCAAACTTGTCAAGTCTGTTTCTAATTGGACTTGGATTTCAGTGAGAGAGTTCTTGCAGCTCCTCAGATTATTTAATGCAGCAGTTGACTTGACCCTACTCAGCCATCTTTTTATGCATCTCTTACAAATGACTTTGCTAGCACAATGGCACCCTATGTCAAGTCCTCTTGATCAACATTTCTGTGTCAGTGGTGTAACCCAGGTTGGCTGACCATGGTTATCCTGCTGGGGAAGTCCAGTACTCTATCCAGGAGAGGTCAAGTCCTTGAAATGAAGTGGTCTTTCCATCATTTGGTCATCACTTGGATCTGCACACTTTGGGCGCCTCCAATGATTTACCCTTTTGCGACAAGGTGGAATCACAAGTTACCCACTTTCGTCTCTCTAGTCCCAGAACCTTAGGCCATGGATACAATTTCAATCGGTTGGGAGGAGTTGTGGGCATTTTCCCAACCTCCCATGGTACTAATGCCAAAAAATAATCCAGAAGTTATGGGGTCAGAAATGCATGATGATTCTGATAGCCTGTCCCAGATGGAACATGTCCCCAGTCACCAATCTACTTGATCTAGTGATAGATCTGCCCAGGATGATTCTGGCCAACCTGAATCTTTGCAAGCGACAGTGGTGATGGGTTTTCATTTCCTGCCCATACCGTCTTCTGCACGCTTGGTCCTTTTCAGGGCAGCATTGGGAGATAAACAAATTAAACCTTCGATTGTGGAGTGAATCTTGAGAACAAGAAGGACCTCAATTCTTAAGGCTTATGAGGGACAGTTGCATGTTTTCAGGAACTGGTGCCATACCACAAACATTGTCCCTCTGAGTGTCTCAATCCCTCAAATAGTTCTTTGAGGACAAACAGTTAAACCCAATTACTATTAAAGACTACTGCTCCATGATATTGGACACATTCCGGCATCACGGTGGACATGATAATGGAAATGATAAAAAAAACTATAGAATCTTTTTGCTGTTTTGATCTCAATTGACCAAAATCCTTCACTCTGTTTCCAAAATGGAGTCTGTCCTGGGTTTTAAGATGGCACAATTTAAATAAATTAGAGCCTCTAGCCCACACTTCGCTAAAGTTAGTATCATACAAGACATGTTCCATGGTAGATTAGCTTCCACATGCAGGAAGCACTGCTCAGGCCCTTGCTTTGTGGCTGAAATGGGTTATACACTTGGCATACTGTGAGGTCTCACAACATCCGAGTCGCCTCATGAGATTTTAGTCATCTCTGCGAGCCTTGCATTTGAATGTAGCATTTCAGTCAGAGCTATATAGTCAAACCCACTTATCTCGGCCTCAATTATCTCGAGACCCCATGTATGTCGAGTGTTTTGGTCTGGTCCTGAAAAAAATCCTTTGTTAAGCTGACTTTTCCCCGCTTATGTTGACTCCTGTTAAGTCTGTAATCCCGTTATGTTGGGCATAAGTTTAGGTCCAAAGTTACTTATGGATTTGTTTAATTCAACAAATGCAACTTTTAATGACCATCATGGAGAAATTTTACAACAAAATATCTGGTATTTCTGCTACTACCAGTACCTCATACTGCAGGGATGGAAAAGTTGGTACAAGACCAAATTTAAGTACAGATGCTAATCAAACAATCTCATTAATAAATGGTTTATAACTTGCATAGAGTGGAGAAAATTATGTTGTCAGCAATACTTTAGAGTAAGGAGTTGCATTCATGATAGACAGCATCACATGTCAACACCACAACAGTATAGTTCATTCCACACAACATCACAAATTTTTTCTTCTCTGTAACTCAGTAAATTATCACACAGGCTTAATTAAATGTAGCTAAAAATACCTAATTCGTTTTACACTCCATATTTAAAATGAATTAGATACTTTTACATTTAATGATGCTAACCTGAAAATTGACAAAATTACAGCAAGGATAAAATTCACAATGCTTTGTGGAATAAACTATTGTGTAATCCCATTCCAATTTTGCCATGGTCGGTCACCAGCTTAATCCGTACACAATTAACAACTTAATCCGTACACAATTAACAACTTAATCCGTACACAATTAACAACTTTGGTATAAAATTATAAATAGTTAAAGTCTTTTCATGCTGGTGTGTGTAAGCATTCAACTAAAGCATGGCCAGATCACATGACTTACAATCATCTATAAATAGAAACCAGCAAAATTCCAAACCTAGCTGGTAACCCCCACCCCCAAAGACATGGTTATTAATTTGTTTTGTACAAGAGTAAATAAAATCACAAATGGTATTTTTTAAAAATCCATAGCACCCAGTATTTTTTTTGGAAAATGAAGTTGTCCATCGCTGTGCCATGATTACAGATTCTTTAGCGCCAATGGAACAAAGCAGAAACTAACTGATAAGAGTACATCTATGAAACAGAAAGAGGAGTGCTTTCATTTCATTTTGAATTGAATATCAAAGCCTTGCAGTCCATCAGTGATACTCCAACTCTCCTTCTGGTGATGTGTTGTTGCCGACGGTCACTGATCAGAGTTGGAAGGGATATGGGACTAAAACTGTATGAATAGAATAAGTTGGCTTCTTACAGAATTTGATGTTAAGACAACTAACTTAAACTCATTCAGTCCGAATCCCACCTGTAGGCATGATGAGGCAGGCTGTACCCTACTTACAAGCTCTGTAGCATCAAGGTCATTTAAGATACACCAAAGTGGATGGTATTACCAAAATGCAGACAGATGTAGCTCTACAATGATACCAAATAATCTGGACTTTCTACTTGCCTTACATAATGCAGAGAGGAAAAACATATTTTTTGAGACCTGATATTTTACACAAAAAATTTGCCCGTTGTCAAAATCGGATTTTGTGTCTGGATTTTAGACTCTTTGGCCTGTGATCTAAGGCAGACCGATCTGAACTGCACACAGACAGGTGAACCTTTGCAAAAAGTAGGTTAAGTTGGGGATTGGGAGTAAGAAGTGGCCAGGAGACATATATGATGGTATGATGGTTCCAAGAAGCAAAAGACTATAATAATAAAAAAAGAAGAAAAAAAAAGAAAAAAAAAAAAAAGATAACTCCAACTATTACCCTTCTGCACATGCACGAGTGAAACAGCCAGTGAAAAATGACGTTTCTAGGCACCAGTCTAAGTGAAATACTCTTGGAGGCAGATATATTTGGATGTATTCAGAATTAACTTCCAAAATGTGTTTCCTACCCCAATTTCAGGGAAAAAATGACAAAAATCTCCAAGCTGAATGAGTTAAAGACTTTAAACAAATTTTGCAGTTTGTCGGTACATGAATACCGATAGCCTCATCTTTTTTCCAGTACATAGGCAGATTTTATCAGTAAAAATCAGCATACCGGTGTAAAGGAACTTCAGCAAAAGCAATCGATTTTCATGCACAGTTTTGGTCAGTTACATTTTGCTACTAGTTAAAGTCAACACTAACACAACAAAATACTTCTAAGAAAAGTACAGTCGTACATGTACATGTACTTAACTTGGCATACATTCTGGTCAGCGTAAGAAAACTATCGCATTGCTGAGGCTACCAAAGAGATAAGGCTATTCACAGGGATATAAAACAAATTTAAACCACTGACATTGTTACAGTAACTTAATCTGTAAAAATGTTTGACTTGTTACTTAATCTCATTTAAAAGACCTCCAATCTTTTTTTTCTGAAATCTGGCATGACTGAATTATTATTTTTAATGCACATTAGAAATGCCATTTGTTTTTAAAAACAAAACTTCTCATTTTTGGTACTTTAGATGCATTATCATTGTTCTGCAGTAGATTTATCAACTAAACCCTGATATCTCGGGACCTCATTATGTCGACAATTTTTGGACACCACCGATGTAATCAAGGTAACCAGGTTTGACTAATAGAAGCTGAGTTTTAACCTAAGAAACTTTAGCTTCATAGAAACAAACCTTGAATCTGGTAGGTCTGATGGCAGCAGCACAGCAGCCAATCAAAACAATCAACACAACCTATCAGCTTTGCTGGATTAGCCAGTGAAATTGTGTAGATTATAAAATTTCAGTATTTATCTTCTTAACCGTATATAACGGTCACAGTTCAAGCAGCCCTAGGCTGTGTTGCTTATGTAATTAGGAGAATGGGTTACCATTTGCATGGGGAATCCAGCCATCGTTCCTTAGAAGATATCCGAAGTAGAGGTTGGATGCACAGCATTCCCTCCTCCTGTTACCTATTCTCCTAATGTAATGTGATCTGAGAACATATTTAAAGGAGAAAGCAAACTTTTCAGTAAATTATGTGTCTCTGATAATACTTACCCAATTACATTACTTAAAAACCCTCTCAACTCTCCTGGTGTACAAGCATCCTTGTTAATATATCGCTTAGCTGAGAACTAGTGACACCTGGTTGTGGCAAGGGGAGGTATTGGGCAAGAGTTATTATCCTTTGACTACATGAGCTAGGAAAAAGACGTGTTTTAGTATTGCTGGATTCACGAGGTAGTAAGCTAATATTCCTAAAGTAATGTCATTGGGTATGTATTCTCGGAGAAACATAATTTACTGAAAAATTTTCTTGCCACTGATAACCTAATTCATTGACAATAGGTAGTGTGATTTGTAGTCTTTTAAGCATTGCTATAGGAGATTCCTTTTGTAAGTAACTTACTGTCTGTGTATTATGTGTTTTAATTCCCTTGCCAATCATTTGTTCATGGTACCTCTCATATAGTGTTTTGCCAATTCATTCGTTTCTTATTATTGGTTCCTCATACCTGCAGAATAGCTTTCACTCACACATAAAAAATTGGCATGTGAAATAAATATATAAAATGCAAAACACTATTAATTTGGTAATCAGAATGGTGTACAAGTTTGTTCATGCTTTTATGGAAAATGTCAAATTGCAGCTTTAATTTGGGGAGAGATAACCTGTCTGCAAAATGAGCAGAGTCCAGGAAAAGTAACTTTAACCTGTCTGCAAAATGAGCAGAGTCCAGGAAAAGTAACTTTCAGAACGATGTAGTTTGACTTTGTGAAGCACAGCGGCATTTTTGTTTTGCTCATATGATATCAACATTAGTCATTTAGGAAGGACATTCATCAGCATAGCAACACCAACCAGCAACTACAGCTCTCTCACAGAAATTCAGATGTAAAAAATCATTTTCTACACTGAGAAAAATTCAACAAGACTTTTGGGAAAGTTTGAGCAACAGTACTATCCAGTGAACATTGAATGAGTGGCAAGATGAACATGAATCACATTTGTATTACCTTGAATACCCTCACTTCCAGATATTGAGAGCAGCAAAGGTTATATCTAATTAAGAAAATATTCCACTTTCCAATAGTATATTTTTATTTATATTTAATGTCTGTGTGGTTGTGTTTATTTGAGGGGGGGGGGCAGATGTGTGTGGTTTGTAAGTGTAGGACAAATGTTTCAGATAACCCTTTTTTTCTTATTCACATTTAAACTTACAGTAACTTTTTATAGACTTATATGAAAAGATTGCTTGTATTCAGTTGGACCGGTAACTTTTTATAGACTTATATGAAAAGATTGCTTGTATTCAGTTGGACCGGATTTTTTTAGATCATGCACACTGACCCCCAGAGGGACCTCAAAACATACATGTTGAGTCATCCACAGACCTCCCCCCTCCAGCACTGTCTGCAGGTATGGAAGTGGCCAGTATAAACAAGATGGGGAGTTAGTTAGGTTTCAAACTTCAGTAACAGTGTTTACCATTGGGATCAAAGAGGGTGACTGAGCCTGATCACTGCAGATGCAAACCATATAATCATACCAAAATGAACTCTAGCACTGTTCTCTTAACTGGTAGATGGGACACAAGTGGAGATGAAAAATCCACTGGCAAAATCTATCTTGAACCCAGTTATGGGCATGTGTTTGTTGGTGTGGATCATAACAATCATTTCTCACACACAGTTATTATAAATACTGAAGATAAAACTATATTTCTTCCTCATGACCAAACATAAAAAGGAAAAGACTTCCTGGATATAAAGCTATCCTTGTTAATTCAGAAAATCAGACTGTCCTAATCAGTATGATGTTGGATGGATAACCCAGCAATGATTTAGACTCTTCCCTAGTATTTATCAAGATTGCAAAAATGAAGTTCTTGGAATCTGTTGTTCCAACAATGGCAAGCATAAAAATGCTTGCGACAGGCACAAGTTATCCAGACTGTGAGTGCAGATGAAAACGTCAGACTCAGCAAATCAGCAACACCAACTTGAGTGAGAATGAGATACAAAAGTACAACCAGGCTGTTAATGCCATTGACAGCATTGACTCGACCCTTATTACAACCCACCTTTGGAGCCTGAGGTGTAGGCCTACTCTCACTGGGAGCCTGTGGTGTAGGCCTTCATCATGGCAGCCATTCCAGCCAGCAGGCTAGGTTTTTAGCTGGCACCTCCATGTAAAGTTCAAAAACCACAACAAGATCTGCATGGCTGAACTAATTACTCATTCAGACTGCACCTGTAGGGTGTTAAATGATGGACACATCTCTGATGACAAGCTCTGCCTAATATTGGATAAGATTGAAAAATATCACCTGCTAGATAAAAACTAAAATTCAATAAGAGCACACAATGAGTACCCCACTGTGACAGTCAAAGACAAGGCTAAACATGATCTAATCCACTGCAATCGAAATGAGGTGCATGCTGCTATAATAACAAAACTGTCTCAAGATTTATAGTTGCATTTCAGCCCTGCCATGAAGCTCTGCTTCTTATGCAATTCCTAGCACACCACCTTTCAAGCATTTAATACATTTCTCAGAAAAAAGCTTAATGAAACATTAGCTTGTACAATCCTTAGCTGAATCCGAAGTCCACTAAAAAAAAGTGGTGTTTGGTGGTCATGGCCAGGCAAATGCTTGCTTAACAGTCCTTTTTCTGTTTGTGCTAAGGGGTTATCACAATCTATGTTGGAATTGATGCCAATCCCCTATCACTGCTTTATTGACTCTGGTTTACCCTTAGGTCAGTTTCACAAGCTCTTTAATGGGATGCAGAGTTATGCAACTTGTGTTAATGCCTCTGCCTTTGCAATACACTTTTGTGTCTGACCATGCATGTGGCAGGTGAAAAGGGCATTACTCTTTTCTGTCTGTCAGTCCAACCATTTAGTTTTGCATTTAAATTTTAGGTGGTGGGGCAGTTCTGTTCCATCGACGTATTTCTAGTTTTACATCTTAATCCAGTACATCAATCCTCCTGTACCAGTTCATTAAAGGCTGTTCTATGGTGATATAGCTAAAGAGTTGCAGCTCATTCACATGATCAGCTGGAAGTACCAAAGTGTTTGGTATTTTTTATTACAAATGCTGCTAAAGGAAAGATGCAGTAGTCATCATTTAGTTTGCATTAAGTTTTATTAATATCAGAATCAGATGTTTAACATCACTGGATTGGTGACTATTGTAACACTCTTCTTTCTGTTCTGCCACTCTGTTTTCTCCAGAAACTTAAGAAGGTCCAAAGCGCTGTAGCTGTGATCATTTTTAGAGCACAAAGAACTGATCATACCATGCCACTTCTTCACAAACTCCACTGGCTGCTTGTTCACATTAGAATCAAACACAAAACCTCATCTTTCTGTAAAATTTCATTGACTGCCTTTGGTCCAAAAAAACTATCTGATCTCACCATGTGTATACTCCTGTTAGAAGCTTGTGCTTATCATCTGACACATGTATTCTTAGGACAATGTTCATTTGCATAATCAGGGCCCAGCTACTTGTAACAAACTGCCTCTTGATCTCAGATGCAAAGAGACCATGATCAAATTCAAGGGTGCTCTCAAGACATCTTTTCCAACAGTGAGAATAAATTTGACGTTCATCCATTGGCCATTATGTTTATATTGAAACTGTATTGTAAAATCATTTTGTGGGTTTTTTAAGGTTATTTTTGTAAGCCTATTTTTGTTTCATGTTGTTACTTTGTGTAATAATTCATTTTGGTTTTTATGATGTTTGTGAGACATTTTCGTGTGTTTTTATGTTGTCTGTACACAAACTGTTTTTATGCTCTTATATGTTGACTTGATTTTGTAAAGCAGTTAAAGCTTTTTAAAAGATTAAGTGCTCTATTAAGTCATTGTTATTATTAATTTTATTATTATCTGTGTCAGACCTAGATTATATGGATAAAAGGTGGATGTTGAGGAGGAAGGTTGAGATGTACATAATTTTCAATTTGTTAGTCACTCACTCAAATACTTTAATTAGTTGATGAAAAGGCATCAAGCAGTCATAACACTGTTCAGCCCCATTTCTTAATCCTTGACAGCACACTTTTGAGTCTGATGAATAACTAGTGAAGTTTTAGATTGTTACGTATCGGCTCGTTCAAAAGTAACAAACGAAAAGAGTGAAGACAACAAGCTTTGTAAGTTTTAACAAAAATAATTTATTTCCCTAGAAAACATGGTGAAAAGGTGAAAATATGAAATAGGACTTACGGTTTGTGAAGAAAATCCAAACATTTATCCTACTACTGAAAAAATACAAGTCCTGTCACTAAATAATTTTAACTGAATCCAGGTTCGAATCTTGATGACATTGCAAGATGGAGGATGATGATGTCAGATGAAGTCTTTACACAAATGTCCAGAATTTCACATTAAATCACAATTTGTACTGTACTATTCCAATTCAGAATGAATTTCACTGAATATCTTTGTCCTAAACCATTTTTGTAGTTCTCCGGGGAAAAAAAATTATAATTTAAAAAGTAGATAACTCCTATAGCTGTCATCTATAACAAGACACATCTCGAGCTCTACAGATGTAAAGAAAAATAAACTCTTTCCAGCACAAGAAAAATAATACCTTCTTCTCAAGGTATAAGAACGACTCTGACTATTTCACACGGACCTAAGTATTTTTAAACCAAACTAAAACGCATGGTTATTTTATCATCTAACAATCGCAGTACACAATGTAATCACATATGCTTAGAAAATGACCTTGGCCACAACCAGTCGTTTACGCCGGTTGTTTATTAACCCAGCAATCTAAAAAAAAACTTACGAAAGCTGAGAGTCATATTTACATTCTAAATAAACACGATGTTTCTTTCAAAAATATCAGATCCCGTGAACACAGTCATCATCACAATAAAATATAATGTTACAAAAATGAAACAAAAAGAATCCAAATGCTAACACACAAGTAATTAAACTAAATGGTTGTAACAAGATAAGTCTTGAAAGTCATTGACATTTTGCATCGCTACTAACGAGTCTAAGAAACCACTCTCAAGGTCATATTGTCAAGGTTAGTGTTGCTGTTCATCTTCATTATTTAACACTGATTTGTATTAGACAAAGGACTTGACAATGTTGCATGTACTTTTGTGTAATTATTGGAAAGTTCATTCATTGCCCTACCCATGAGATCAAGGTCAAAGGGAAGTAACAATTGCATTTTGGTTTCTGCTTCAGAACACTTAGCAATTTTAAATAAAGGATCAATATGCGTTGGTTGTCATTTGAGGGTTTGTCAGCACAGAATTCACAATACTGTCTTCTAGGTGCAGTTCTGTGATCAATGTTGTTGCATTTTTTAAAATTTCAGAACCAGATTGAGGACCTGAGAAGTTTTGCAGAATGTATTTGTTAGCTATTTGCTTTACTTCAGATAGTTTTGGAATAAACTGTGTAAATATTTTTGCATGTTATGGTAGGATGAAATACTAGACTATTCAATATACTTGTATTTTTCTTACATAAACCCCACCCCTACTCTTTTTTTGCAGAAACTTATTCCCCTTTTAATTTGGTTTTATTTTGGAAGTCCACTTATTTATGAATCTTTAAAGTTGGCTTGGCTGTATTGATTGGAAAAAGCACTAGTCTCAATAGCACATGTGACATGTAATTACCTAGTGTACAAAAACATGCCATAGATAAAAATTTGTTTAAATTAGTTGTGTCTTATATCATGAGATGATATTTCAACCATGAACACATCAGATTTATTGCAGAGTACCAAAGCTACAGTGGAGGAGGAAAAGGAACAGAGTTTGGAGATCAAGACAGTGAAGAAGACCAAGGAGGACAAAAAGCATTACTCTTCCCCATCAGAAGAGTTTGTAATGGAAATAAATAAGAAGGATCAGAACTCCCATTTAGAGTCAATAGTAAAAGATTCTAAGAAGAAGCTAGTTGCAACAGTGACACCAAGATCAGTATGCAAGGATAGAGATTGTGAGAAGACTGATGGTCTGGATGTTGTAGCCAGGGAGAAAAATGGTGACACAGGAGTGGAAACTATACAAGAAACAAGAGGAACAACTGTAGATGAGACTGAATTGGATGAAACTTCAGCCAGAATTGTGGATGATGCCATCAGTAGGACTTCTCCTTTCAGAGAGAAACTACAGACAGAATTAAATCAATATCAAGTTACCAAGAGACCTGCTGCCCCACTACTGGCTAAGGCATCTCCCATTACTCCTGTTACACCATTTGCTGCAAAAATTACTTCTTTATTGCAGAGTGATTCAATGTCAGTCCAGCATATTGAGTCAGGTAAAGACCCTCTATCTCAGGGTGTACAGTAGTAATGTTTAGTATAGACAAAGGGACATTTGAATTTTATGGCATGATTTTAAACCATTCTGTACTTTTTTATGCCACCTGAGGTGGGTATTTAGCTTAGTGGTTCATAGTTTGTGTGTGGGTGTTTCTGTTGACAGGTTGGTTAAAGTTTTATCCAGCACTTGTACCTCTGTAACTCACCCCAATAATTTCCTATTTTGAAATACAATATCATCACATACTTTCCTGTCCATGTGTTTTGAATCAAGAGTTAAAATGGAGACAAATTATTTTTTTAAAAGATTGCTTTTAAAGCTTTTTTTCATCATTAATATTTCAACAGTCAATTCGCTTCATGGAAAAACATTGTCACACACTGACCTTGTGGATTTTGCTATTCCTGCTGCTTGGTCAAGTCATGATGTAGGACACCTTTTGATTAAAGTTTTGGTTCTATCCTAAAGTTTGATGTTTAATTAAGATTTTACCCAGTTGACTAAATTTAAAATATTAATTTTTATCTAGGACCACTTTTAATAAAGGAAAATTGCTATTAAAAAGCCATCTTTTTTTTATTTGTTGTGCACGTATTACTAGCTCCACCAATAAAGGAAAGAGATGATCTTGAAAGACCACCCCTTCTGACAGAAAGCAATGGTGTCTTAAGACAGGTGGTCTCTCATGACAGATTATAACACTCTAATCAGTAAATCTGCATGAAGATCTGAGTTGCTCATAGTAGTGGTCACTCAAGACAAGTTTTATTGTATTATAGACATGAAGGATAACAAGCCACAATTAAATTTTATAGCCAAACAAGTTCATCTTAATTTGTGCATTTGCCATAGTCAGTGGTAGTATCTATAAAACTTAATTTATATTTGCAACATTGTTTAGATACATTGTTTAAATGATGTATATATTTTATTAGGTACAGTTAATTATTTTTCTGATACTTAGTTTTGTTTTCATTAAAATGTTTCATATGTATTTATTTTAGCACTCATTCAAATGTCAAAATCTTGCCAGAAGTGTCCTCAAAAGAACGACCTATATATTTCTTAATCATTTTCTTAAGAAAAAAGCTATACAGACCTTGTGTACCTTAGTGAAAGCTTGATATGTTACTTTGTAACAGTGCATAGTGAAGAAATAATATGTACACAATATCAACAACCAAAGTTGTTTTGTTTTCCCAGAATTTTGTATTTTTTTTTAGATTTTTATAAAGGGGAGAGAGAGAGAGAGAGAGAGAGAGAATATAATGCATGTAGTTGTGAAGCATGTGGCATGTAATGCACTTACATGTAATGAACATCTTTAGCACAGTTTTGTTACTGCACATACTGAGGAATATCAATTCTGACATTAATTCATTGTCAAGACCACAGGTACTTAGGTAACGGATTTATTAATTTCTGCAATAAAACAGTAAGAGAGATTAATACAGATGTATTTGTATCAAGCACACTCCCCCTGACTCCCCTCTTCCATTATTTTATTGATGTCATCACTGTACTCTGACTTAACCAGTTTTTTTTGTTAAAACAAGCATACAATGCATTTATTCCTATAATACCGTTCCTCTGTATTCTTTGGTCAGTTTAATCATGAAATGGTGCTTGATTTTGTTTTTGGAAAACAATTCATGCCATATTTGTGCAGTTGTTTCCCCAGTTGTCCTATCTTTGTGTGAAATGACTTGGAAATTAGGGACAGTTTGTTATCAGCATTCCAGATATACCCCATAGCAATTTCTTTCTGGTAGTTTGCTAATTATATTATCAAACCCTTGAGCTTCAAATAAAATATGGGGAAGTGATGTTGAATTTTACATTCACATGGTAGTATTTGTTCTCTTATAATCATGAATAAAATCATGTGTAGAAAACAGAACAAAGCCTTGAATAAGATACATACTTTTTTATAATGCTGGAAATAAAACTTGTATGCGCAGATACACCTAGTCTCATGACATCAGGACTTTTTAAATAAAAAAAACCAGCTTACTCAGTCATACAGAGAATGTTGTACCAGACTTGAGTCCAGCAATCATATGAATAATTTATTATTTGATGTGGAATATATGGTACAGCTTATCATCAACCATGTTTACTGTTTCTGAGAAGCTTCAAGTTTGCAGACACATCCACCCACACAGGCAATATGCAACACACATGACCAAATAAAGTTTTTAAAAAAGTGTACGTTTTTTATTTTAAAAATCCAGCAAATGAACATTGGCAACCATTCTGAAGACAGACTCCTGATGGCCATCACTATTAAATGTTTCTCAGTACATTCATACAACTTTTCTCTACCCCCTCCCCTGCCCCCCACATATCAATGGACAGGAGTAAAGATCTGTACTAATCAACTTCTGGAAACCTCAGCATGATTTATGAGCTTTGCAACTGAATCAGGCATTAAAATCACAAGTCCGATATAACTTCAAGACACAGCTTTGCTCTTCATTGCAAGATAACAATGTACTGAGAGATCAAAGGGAATCTTTGTCATTCATGTAACATCTTTAATTAGAAAACTTTTCAACATTATTTTGTTAAGCAATATTTAATTTTTAATAGTTGCTGAAATTTTATTTGGACTTAAAGTATAAGTCTATCAGAACATAATTTCATTTTTATTTTTTCTCCTGTGGACCTACTATAAATTACAGTTGGTCCATGTTTTAGGGTGCTTTTGACAATATTAATGTGAGTAACCAGATTCAATCAGAGTATTTAAAAACAATGTTTTTACAGTATGTAGGCTTCTAATTAGACTTTGGACAGAGAATAATGTGTTCATGTAATATGAGAAAGAAAGATGAAAATAAAGAATTAGTGCAATAGGAATAAATAAATCACTGAATGGAAAAATAAAATCGAACTTATTCATATGATTTTACTAATAAGCATTAAAAGACAAGAAAAAAACAAAAGCAAAAATGAAGCTTCAGGATATTCTCAAGCTGACACTCTAATATTTTGCTATATATATATGCATGCAGCCTCGTTTGGTTCCTTGGGTAAACACAATTACACCTGAAAATTTTTTAACAAAATTGTATGTACATTGTTTTTCTCATTTTTTAAAATATAGACTACAACCCTAGACTGCAATACAGTATATACAGAAAACTGCATACATGTTTTATTCTTAGTAAACAGAAGGAACAAGTTTGATAGGGTGTACTGATGCCTCATGGTCATCTGCTGAGACATATTCATATGCCATAACAAACAAGTTCTTTCCCCCAACTCAGCACAAAACAAATGTGGTTTTGTGTTTTTACACTTTCGAAATACTTTCAGTTTTACAACTTTATTGTATGAATGGAGTTAAAGACATATCGTACTTGGTTAAAGCTTGGGGCATGTTACTCTATTTAAGGTGCCCTAGGTGGCCAAGCAGTCTGAAGCGCTCACTTTTACCGATCACTACCATCTCACCTTTGTCCATGCAGGTTTGAGTATCTGGCTCAGCCAACATGGGTACATGAGAAACTTGCCAGTAGTTTCTAGGTTCTTATGAGGGTTTTCCCAGGTTCTTCCTCAACCAGTTATACTGGCCACCATGTATAGCCTATCCTGTGCTGAAAAATGCTGTTAAACCCAAAACAACTACAACATTATGCTTACTTACTTTTTTATTTTCATGAAGTTTTGATCTTTTAATCCTGATTAGCCTTCTTAGATAAAGATTCCATCAGTTTATGTTATCAAATTAAGAAATTTTGAAGTAAAAGACTTGTCTGGGCAGTTTCTATTAAGAGTTAAGTTTGCTTTTAGCTGAGTTTCTTGGGAATTGTTAATAGCAGTATCATAGAATTTGGTAAAGGCATGTGTCTCTAACAGTTAGATATGATCCATTAAACAGTAGGTCACAGTGATATGCATTCATGTTTCAGTGAATTTGACAACTTGTTGCATTTAACTTTCTCAGGCATCATTCATAGTGAATTCATTGAAGTTTGTAAAGGCATGTTCTCTATCAGAGAATCCGGTTGAGAAAAGCCAAATTAATGTACAGGATATCCAATAATAGTGCTCCTGAATATTTACAATCACTATTCCAGTATAGGCTACCTGGTAATACTTCAAAAAAAGTTTCCAATACTCTGGAACTTTGCTCTGGAATATTATTCCAGTTGAGATTAGAAATTCCCACTCTGTTTCCTTCTTCCAAACCCAATATATCCAGTGGCTTCAGAGATGCAGTTAGAATAAATAAATTTCCTTTGTACGAGGGCCTCAAGGTAGATTATTTCTTCAGCTAATTGTGGTACCTTCTTTAAATAAAGTCATTATTATTATTATTATTATTATTATTAGAGACATGTAATCAGTTTGAAAGTAGGTCAGTATGACCTGTATTGCATGACTGAGTGACTTGTTACTTTTTTGCATTTAACTGCTTATTTATCATATTAGAGCCATGAAACTTGAATATGGGATGCATCTTTATTATCAGTATGCCTTTAGTTTCAAAATAAGATGACTCGTGACCCATATTTGATTGATCTCAAGCATATAGGTCATATCAGGCAGATGATGTAATAACCTAAATGATGTTTTATTGTGAGTTTAATGCCATTTTTCAAAATATGTTAGGCTATACATGGCAGCTAGTATATCTGGTGGAGGAAGAACTACCAATCCGTGTGAAGCTACTTGCAAGCTTCCTGTATTGGAAGAGCCTGAGACTTGAACCCATGCAGACAGAGGTGAGATGTTAGTGATCTATTGCTGAGGCGATTGGAGTACAGTGTCTTCTTCATTGACACACCATAGTAGCTGACCTGGGTTGATCAAATTATAGGATTTGAACCCACACCCTTTTTTGGCACACATATGGCACACTAACCACTGTTGCTCCTAAAAACAAATTTTATAAATTGCACTAATGGAATGAAAATTTCATCAGGTTGTCTATATATTCAGACAAACATATCTACCAACTTTATTTTGTCTACTGCAAGTGGTTTTTGTTTAATTATGGTAATACAATTTTTGTCCAAAACATGTAAATATAAATAGTTTTAAAATGTAAAAAAGTAATTGATAAATTGCTCAAATCATCTGAAAATCTTAGCAGGTCATCTAGACAGTGATACTAATATGGCAGCCAAATTTAAAAAGTTAAAATTGAGTGGTTTTTGTAAAGTTTTGCTCATGAGTTTCTTGGCATTGGCAGAGGTACAGATAACAATCAGTGGGGAGGGGGGAATAACAAGCAATGAGGGGCATAGCGAACAGTGGGGGGAGGACATCACAAGCATTAGTGAAACAACAAACAGTGGTGAAAAAACAAGCACTTTGTTGAGTGTGTGGGTTAGCATAACAAGCCTTGAGGGCATAACAAGCAGTGGGTGGAGGCATGACAAGCATTGGGGGAATAACAAACAGTTGGGGAATGACAAGCAGGGGCATAACAAACAGTGGGGGAATAACAAACAGTGGGAGTATATCATGTATTGGGTTACAGTAAGCAGTTTGGAATAACAGGCATTGGGGAAATAACAAGCATAAGGGCATAACATGCAGTGGGGGCACAACAAGCATTGGGGAGTAACAAACTGTGGGTATGACTAGCGTTGGGAGAATAACATGTATTGGGATAATAATAAGCATTGTGGGAATATGATGAATTGGGGGAATAAAAAGCAGTGGAGGAATAACAAAGAATTGGGGAATAATAAGTATTGGGGGCATGACAAGCATTTGGGCATAACAAGCATTGGGGGAATAATAACTACTGGGGGCATGACAAGCATTTGGGCATAACAGTCATTGGGGGAATAATAAGTATTGGGGGCATGACAAGCAAAGGGGTCATAACAAGCATTGGGTGAGTAACAAGCAGTGGGGAATAATAAATATTGTTGGCATGACAAACAGTTGGGCATAATAGGCATTGGAGGAATAACAAGCATGTGCACATGACACGTATTGGGAGCATAACAAGCAAAGGGGTCATAACAAGTATTGGGGAAATAACAAGCAGTGGGGCATAACAAACATTGTGGCATTACAAACAGTGGGTACTTATTTATATTAATGGGATCTGTATAAGACTGTTTATAACTTAGAATGTTCTTGAAATGAACTCTTGACCCTCATCCTGGTTCTCAAATTATGTCATAGGGTTTTATATATAAGGTTGATTATATTAGATTTACTCATTCTTATTTTAACATCCAAAGTGGAATCAGTCTTACTGTTGTGTTCAGTTTTTAATTTCAGAGGATTTATTTATTCAAATTGTTCACTGGATTTACAAAGTGGTCAGTATATTTGGACTAAATCGTGATTTTGGGATTATTGTGAATTCATTCAAGGACATTTTGGATTACATCATTGTGATACATCAAGACTGTTGGCACATTAGCATATTTGGGGCTATAGGCACATCAGCACAATCAGTACAGGAATTCGTTTGGAACACCACTGGAATTCATTTGGAACTCTGTACATTTGGACTTGTGGTAGAAATTTTATGACTGTTTGGGATTTAATTCACAATACTGTAGGTTTTTTTTAAATTTTCACTTTGTGTTCAAAGGAAATAAATTATTTGTTGAATTCTAGAAATCTTAATGGTTTTCACTCTTTTCTGTTACTTAGATTAAAACCATAGTCATATCAGGGCATAACAAGCATTGGGGGAATCACAAGCAGTGGGGTATAGATGAAGCATTGGGGGCATAATAAGCAGTTGGGACATAACAGTCAGTGGTGCATAGCAAGCAGTGGGGGCATAACATGCATGGATGGGTGAATTGATTACGTGAAATTAAGAATTATTGTATACATAGGAATATTCTGTATGTGTGAAACTTAAATGAATTCAAATGATTTGGGTAATTAATGTTTAAATACATAAACAACTCATCATGGGTTGGATTCTCAACATTTTAGATGTTATATCTGAATGCATTGAAATATACCTTATAAAACACATCCATTGAAAGGAAACCTGCTTATAAATAACCCATTTTTACTTCATATGTTTTACATCAACATAATTTACACACATCCACAGAGGATAGTTTTGTACTTCCTTGAGCTGACTGTGTACATGTTTGAGTGTCCTTTATCAATATATTTCACATGTGTCCTTTTACAGACATGTTTTGTTTCTTGGGTGTGTCTTTTTATATACATTTTTTAGCATTCTTTATAGATATTTTTTTTTTTAAATTTCATTTGTTTAAATGTTTTTGAGTATCCTTTATTGATAGGATTCTTAATTGTCCTTTATAGACAGGTTTCTTGTGTCCTTATTGACAGATTTCTTGAATGTCCTTTATAGACCGGTTTCCTGAATGTCCTTCATTGTTTTCTTGAAAGCCCCATATAGACAGGTTTCATGCGTGATCTGTATTAATATGTTGTGAACATCCTTTATAGACAGGTTTATTGAGTTTTCTTTATAGTTTTCTTGAATGATTCTTTATAGTTAGGTTACACGACTGCAGAATTTCTAAGTTGTTTTCTGAAAAGTGAAATATTTCTCTTTCTTCAGATGAGCTAGACTGAAAGAAGATGGAGGAACTCCCTGTTCTTGAGAGTTTTATTTCTTGACCAACAGCAGTGCCTAGTTGAATGAGAACAAGTGGGCATGGACAGTTATAATAGTAGTGACCTTTCAGTATTTGATACCATTAACAGAGGTTGGAGGAGAAAAGCAATCTCATCATCTGTAGACAATCTGTACAGTATCGTGATTTTGATGTGTCTGTATTTTCATCAGGTCTGATAGTCATGTATTTGCAAAAATTGAATACTCAGATTTTCATAATCTGAATGTGATCATCTTTAACTTTTCTCTGAGTGCAGTGTATGGAAATGTTTGAATTATCTAATTGTCTCTAAATACACAAAATTTCAATACTGTATTTCTCCCAAGAAGAGACAAGGGGACAGGCTAATCAGTTTGTCAAAAAGCAGGAGTGTGCTTATTATAAAACAGAGAGAGCCTTAGTACTTGCCAGAATGTTATAAGAAAACAGACGTGGTGGGCTTATCATCGACCATGGGTTTATCAGTGGATATGCATGATAATTTTTAAAGACACTAATTATGATTTTTAGCTCTCCTGGCCGTAAGGTCAACTCAGCTTATGGTACATCTTTGGATCTGTCACATGTCATGCATCCAACTATCAGCAATCACTTGTTACCACTCCCAAGTCAATATTTCTGATTCAATTTTAAGCAGACTTGGAAAATGGATCAATATCATCAAAGTCTCATATGAGTTTGAAAATTAGCAAGAGCCATTCTTTTGAATGAAGTGATCTTGCATCTGATTGGTTAATCTTGTTACCACTCTAGAGGTCATATTTCTGATCTGACTTTGATCCTACTTGGAATACATACTTGTATCATTAAGATCTTGGATGAATTGGAAATGAGCCAAATCCATGGATACTAATTCTGAGTGACCGAGATTGTTACCCAACAGTAAACCATATTTCTGGTCTAATTTTGATAAAACTTGGATTATATGCTTGTATTGTCAAGATCGATAACTAGCATGATCCATGCATATTGATTAGGTTATCTTGTATCTGGTTGGCTGAGTTTATTTCCACTCTTGAAGCTATAATACTGATCCAGTTTTGATTAAAATGGGAATCAGCACTTATATCATCAAGGTTTTGGATAGTATCAAAAGTGAACAGGATCCATGCATATTAATGAGGTGATCGTTTATTTGATTGGCTGAGCTTCTCACCACTCATGAAACAATATTTTTGATTTGATTCTAATCAGACTTAAAATGTAGGCTTTGTTAATGAGATACCATCCATCTGATTGGCTGAGCTTGTTACCTCTCTGGATCTAGAAGCTGTATTTCTCATCCAGATTCTTAAAACTTGGTAAATGGGCTTATATCATCATGATCGTAGATGATCTAAGCAATAAGAAATAAACTGTGCATGTTAGTTATTCCGTTATCTTTAGAACAAACTTTTATTGGGATATAGTAAAATAGGTAATAGCAACATATTGTAAAGTTTGGGACATTGTTTACCTAGGTTGTATTTTTACAATACTGCAAAGCCTGCTTGCTGAAATAGTTAAGTTATACAGGCCGGTGAACAAAATCAAGCTATCTCTCATGGGCCTCTTGTTATTTGTGGATATTTTTAATCAGAGTTGAGAGTTTTCTACTCACAACATTTTGTGACTACCATTAATGGTCTTTCATTTGTACTTGTACATATGTGTGTGATATATGGTGTGTGTGTGTGTGTGTGTGTGATTTAGATTTTTAACATAGCTTTAACAATTTTTCAGTCATATCGCTTTGATGTCTTCAGTGTGACAGCTTATAGTGATGTCTAGCACTGGGGCATCATGCCGCAAACATGTAGCATGATGTCCCATCCAGTCACATTATCCTGACACCAGGCCGACCAGTCCTAACACTAACCTCTTAATGCTGAGTGTCAAGCGAGGCAGCTGTTAGTACCATTTTTATAAGTCTTTGGTATGACTCGGCCGGGGTTCAAACCTGCGACCTCCCTTCTCCAAGGCGGACGCTCTAACCACTAGGCCAGGAGCGGTCATGTGATATATAGATACTGCAAGAATGTGCTAATTTACATATGTTAATTGTATGCATAATAGTATGAACTTTCATCTGACATCTTTACAAATGGAGCTGTACTTACTACACCCCATACAGTTTTATAATAATTGTTTTTTTTTAATTAATGTCATTTTCTCTCTCTATATCAGCTTTGTTTTCTATTTGAAACTGATGGTTGGAGTTCCTTCCATAGCTATCATCATCAAATTACTGAATCCTGGAATCAAATTCAACTCTACAACCATTGCATGCAACTCAAATAAATATAATACTTTGAGATACACCAACTTTACACTTGCGTTGCACTGAATTATTCTTAATACTATGTATCCAAGAAAACTTTACTCTTCATGCATATTCCTTGTACTTAATATCGCAATTGCAAATAAGATACCCCTGTTACAAATTGACCTAGATTCCTAGAGACTGTCTCAGTGACTGACCTAGATTCTTAGAGAATGTCTCAGTGACTGACCTAGATTCCTAGAGACTGTCTCAGTGACTGACCTAGATTCCTTGAGAATATGACTGCAGACCTCTAGTATGTTATTGTTGCATAGTTACAGACTTGAGCTTTCTGAAAGGCTGTTATGGATATAAAAAAATGTATCTGTTATGTGGAAGTTAATTTTAAAAGTGGAATAAAATTTATGCTGATTGGACACAAAAATATAAGGAATAAAAGTACCAGTAGTTTAACTATTTGCTTTCTAATCATTTACAACATGATTCAGCCCCCAACTTTGTTTACTGTTACTTTTTATGTTATTTTTGAATATTCAGATGTTAGTTCTTTTGAATAGTGCATCACCATGTTGTGAGACACATGCTGACAAATTGGAAATTGTTGAACTTTTTGGGATGAATTTCTTTTGATAGATGGATAAAGATTTCCAAGTTTTACAAGTTGTCATTATAGTCATTCTTTTAGTACATGGATTTTCTTTTACTATATTTTTATGTTAGACCATATTATACACATTGTGAAGTTAATACTGTGAAATCCATATTACTGGTTATGCAACATTTAACATGGCAGCATTGTAGAGTGAAAATAAAGCTGGTGCTTTGAATGACTTCTGTGATATTAAAGTGATTTTAAATCATGAGATAAATATGTATGAAGACATTGTTGTTGTTGTTGTTGTTGTGGGGCTTAACGCCATTTTTCAGCACACGATAGGCTATACATGGCGGCCAGTATTAATGGTGGAGGAAGAAACCGGGAAATCTGCGGAAAGAACCACCGACCCACGAGAAGCTACTGGCAAGCTTTCTCACATATCCACATTCGCCGAATCTTAGACTTGAACCCACGCAGACAAAGGTGAGATGGCAGTGATCCGTAACGGAGAGCGCTTTAGTATGAAGTCATTATCTTTTTATGATTGCAAAATAGATTCATATAGCACATGATCTTCTGTATGTTTCGTTTGATTATTTAAATGGTACAGTGGTCTATTGCTGCAAAGTCCCTCAGTATATGCCTGCTTCTTTTATAATGCTAGTATGGTCATTGTTTGAGAACCAGATATGATGAGTTGTACATATTAATTAGACTTGATGTCCTATTTTTGTGTATTATGCATTATCAATAGGTTTCACATCACTAGGTATGTAATCCTATTTTTGTGCATTATAATGAGGTTTCACATCAATATATATCTAACTCTGTTTATGTGTAGTGTGCTCAATATGAGGTTTTACATCAATAGATATGTAATCTTTTTTGCATTATAATGAGTTTTTCATTAGTATATATGTAACCCTATCTTTGTGCACTATAATGGGGTTTCACATCAAAAGATATTTAGGGGGCCAGGGTAGCCATGTTGTCTTAGGTTGATATCTCACCTCAGTCCACATTGGTTTGAGTCTCAGGCTCATACAACATGGGCATGTGAGGAAGCTTACCAGTAACTTTACATGGGTTGGTGGTTCTTCCCAAGGTTTTCCAAGGTTCTTCTTTCATCAGAAATACTTGCTGCCATGTGTCATGTGTTGAAAAATAACTTTAAACCCACAACAACAACAATAGATATGTAACCCTATTTGTTTGCACTATAATGAGGTTTCACGTGATTAGATACATTACCCAGTTCTTGTGGGTTGTGCACTATAATAGAACACATCAGCAGTGAGTATAGACTGTTGCATATTAGTTGGCATAAAGGTAAAACACCTTACATGAATTGAATTCAGTAGACAAATTGAACCAACTTTCTGTACATCAGGCCAGATCCATCATAAACATTAAATTTTGTTGTGAATTTCTACTAAATGGTATTTATTGAATCTGGTGATATCACACAAAGATTTGACTAAATAAAGAATTTTTTTTTTAAGATATTTATTTTTTTTACATTCAGTATCATGAATTACACAGTGTGTTATAACTAAAATTTTGTTTCTAATTAGAAAACAAAAAACAAAACCAGAAACTAGCGATCCTAGCTCATCAAAATCTGGCCTGGTCCCATTAGAAAATGTCCTGGGGCCATTTGCCCCAGATCCCCAAATCCTATATTGAACCCTGTCACAATACTCTTAATAATAACAGAATTGTTGTCAGATGTTGCACATGTTGTCAGATGTTGGATAAAAGTGAGAAAACAAACTTTTATACTAAAAATCAACTGTACATCAGTTGAATTGTGCATTATAGTGCCTTTTTTATTATATCAGTAGGTTCTGAGGATGTATCCTGTCTTAACAATTTAGGAAATCACATAATTTTTTTTCAGAGAATAATTAATGATTTTTTGTAGAGTAATTGAAATAAGAATTTACTAAGTCTTATTCTACAATGTGTAGAAAATGGTATGTGTAGATTTCATATTAATTAATGTAAGATATGTTCATTTTCTCATATTATAAAATGTGGAATATATTTTTATTTCATTAATCTCTCAGACAAGTTAGATAGTGACCACAATCCATAGACACTAATGAGGTCATCTAGGATGAGTTAGATAATGAACTAGAGCCATGAATATTAATGAGGTAATCTTGTAGCTGATTGGCTGAGCTTGTTTTCATTCTTGAAGCCATAATTCTGAATAGATTTTGCTCCGACATGTTGTTGGGCTTATATCATAAAGATATATAATTTGTTTTATTGCAAGCAAGATTTTGAGATGGTAATGAGGTGATCATGCATCTGATTGGCTGAGCTTGTTACAACTCTAGAGACTCTATTTCTAATCCAGTTTTACCAAAATTGGTAAATAGGCCTAAATCACCAAGACCTTGGATGAGTATGGTTTTGAGCAAGATGCATGCATGTCAATGAGTTGATTTTGCATTTGATTGGCTGAGCCTGTCAACACTTTAGTGACTCTGTTTTTGATCTTATTTTTGTCAAACTTAGTATTACAATGGTTTATATCACCAAGATATATGTTTTTATGAGTAAGATTTATGCATACATGTATTAATGAGGTGACCTTGCATATGATTGGCTGAGCTCCTTACCACTTCTGAGACTATTTCTGACCTAATTTTAAAAGATTTTGGTAATAAGCTAATATCGTCAGTATCGTTGAGCTTTATTATGAGCAAGACCTATGTTTACTTGTGAGGTGGTCTTGTACCTGATTGAGTTTTTTTAAAACCAACACTACAGACTATTATTATTTACCGGTAATAGGATTTTGAGCACATGTAGTAAGTAACTCTAGTTCATCAGATCTTGATTGAAAATGATTATTAGTGAAATTGATGCATATTAATCATCTGATCTTGCATCTGGCTGACTGAGTTTGTTGATGCACTAGCAAAAATATATTTCTGATCAGAATTTGATCAAATATTTTAAATAGCTACGAGCAAGATTCGTGCATATTAATAGGGTAATATTGTATCTGATTTGTTAAGCTTCTTACAACACTGGAGTCTGAATTCAGGTATGATATTTCTCCACCTTGGTAATAAGCTAATGCTATCACTGTCATAGACGGATCATGTAATAAGAGAAATCTGTGCACATGCATTGTATCTAATTGGGTGAGCTTGCTACCTGTGAGGCTCCAGAGACTATATTTCTAATCCAGTTAAATCTGGTAAATGGGTTTATAATCTCAAGATCTTGGATCACTTCAGATATGTACAGAGACATCTGTGCATATTGATTTTACTTCCATCTGCTGAATGAATTTTCTTATCAGGATATAGTAAAATATGTAAGTTAACATGATATAAAGTTGGGAGATAATTTACATTGGTTGTGTAATTACAATACTAAATGAATGGTCAGCTGGTAAGTTACATAAGCTAGGTGAGCACTACTAAGTCAGCTTGGACCTCTTTCCTTTAGTATCTATCTCTTTTGACTGCTTCTCTAAGTTTCATTCAGTTTTTAAATTGTGATTCAGTTTTTATAATTGTCATTCATTCTGTCCATCTTTCTATCCATCTACTGTAACATGTACTTGGGTTAATGAATGCATGAGTGAAGGAATAAACAATGAATGATTATGTTATCTTGTTTTCAGTTTTTAACCCATTTGCCTTTAGTAAATTGGCAAATATCATAGAGCCAATACAGGAGAGACTGAGAGAGTCCATGTAACGTTAGAAGATGGGATTATATAGAGCCAATACAGGAGAGACTGAGAGAGTCCATGTAATGTTAGAAGATGGTATTATATAGAGCAAGAAGAAGCTCTATACAACTTAAATAGACAACAAAACAGCAAGCAAGCAGTTGAGAAGGAACAAAACTTTTGCAAACATTTAAACTTCTTAGAAAATTACAGATTTTTTATGTCTATTCTCTGACCAAATTGAAACTAAAAAAAGACCCTTTGCAGTCATTACTTGGTGGACTATTTACTAACAAATGCCCATTGTAATCAAATGACCCTTTGCAGTCGTTACTAGATGGACTGTTTACTAACAAATGCCCCTTTGCAGTCATTACTAGGTGGATTGTTTACTAACAGATGTCCCTTTGCAATCATTACTAGGTGGGTTGTTTACTAACAAATGCCCCTTTCCAGTCATTACTAGGTGGACTGTTTACTAAAAATGCCTTTTGCAGTAATTACTAGATGGACTAATAAATGACGCTTTGCAGTCATTACTAGGTGGACTGTTTACTAACAACTGCCCCTTTGCAGTCATTACTAGGTGGACTGTTTACTAACAAATGCCCCTTTGCAGTCATTACTAGGCGGACTGTTTACTAACAAATGCCCCTTTGCAGTCATTACTAGGTGGACTGTTTACTAACAAATGCCCCTTTGCAGTCATTACTAGCTGGACTAATATTTGCTAACAGAAGCCCCTTTGCAGTCATAAATATGATTGTATTTCGTTTCTTTTTACATCACATTTTCTGACATTTGTTACTACAGTGATAAAATTTCAAAGACATGTCACCCGTCTCGGCATATGAATGAGCTTATGGTATTTTAGGTTAAGACCTACTGTATGGAAGAAAATAACTTTTCTCACACAAATATACATGTTACGGACAGACAAAAAGCAAGTCCATTAAGAAAATTCCATATCACGCAAATCGTGCACGTTAGCTGTGTTTAAAGATGCGATGTGAATAAAGCGGTAAAGCAAAAGACGGAGACCACCGGTATTTCTGAATAATTGTTCTACGAAAGTGACGGACAATAGGTTGAGTTATTACATATTGGCGCATATATGCTGTATGTATTTATGTATGTAAAAGTGACGAGAGGGAAAGGTGTTTTCCTCCGCAAGACTCGTTTTCCTCGCATAACAAATTATGATCACCGAGGCCCTATCAAAACTGGATTTTCCCAAACCTAATTTTACCTGAATTCACAGTGGAAAATCCCGGAATGTAGGACAATCAGTCCATGTCAATTTAAATTGCAAACAATGTAATGAATAAGATACGGACACTTAAAAGAAAACATATCCTTACAATTATACAAGGATGACAAATATAGTTAGTTAGCTCGAGCTCTCGCTCTGTCTCATAATATCTCTAAAAATTGCACGACAGCTTTTTCTATACAGTACGTCAACCGGAAATTTCTGGGATTTAATTAGTCGGTAATGACAAAAATGAAATTATTCAATTTTAATTTGGTATGAAAAGATTAATTTAGCAAATTATACTCTAAATTTTGCAATTTTATCAATACAATATAAAGTATTTTGTGTAAACAAATACATTTTAAAGTTTTTGATAATGTTTTAATAGTTTTAGGTAAGAAAGTCAAATATGGATACTTACGAAATTATACAGTCTGACATAGAAACGTGCTGAAATTTATGACATCGAAACGTGATGTCGAAACAAGACCATTTTGATATATAAAATATGAGAAAAAGAAAAAAGGCGATCAATACGTCTATTCTTCCTGTATTATTTCCCCCTAAAGAAACAAATATTCCATGATTTCTGTGTTTTCAGCAGGTCATGTTGCTTATATACATGTTATTTATCTCATTGATTTATACAATGACAAAATTAGTATCGAACAACGAAGTAAAGAAAAAGAACAAAATGGATTCGATAAATACGGGTGGTACACACACGTGTATAACCTTTAAAGGCAACATGCGTTGTTGCTTCCTAGTGCTGCTTATTGTAAATATTTCTATACAATTTCTGAAATATCTCTTGATTGTTACTTTATCAGGTTGCATTCATGAAATAATAAAATAAAATTTCTTTAAAAATAAAACATTTTGGGAAGAAGTCATAGCATTTACTAATTTTATTTATAAATGACAAGACCCTAAATCACCTCTACGTTTATTTTTATTTCTAAAATCAATAGCCATAGTTTGATAAGTATGTTATCCGACTTGCTCATCAAAGAAGAGCTTTCGTTAAGAAGCTTTTCAAACAGTGTAATCTTACCATTTTCTATAATTTGCTATAATGACGGCTCAAAAGGTTCAGTGATTTCACAATTCAACATAGAAACCGACAGGACGCACGATTTTCTTTTTTTATGGTATGGTTTCAAATCTACTTAAGAACCATTTCTCGTCGTTTTTATTTGTCTAATTCAACTTAGATTGTGGCTGATATTTCTAAATGTCATTAAGGAGCCTTGGAAATAATTTGCAAAAACAAGAGATTTTTTTGTCTGTTCCTCTTTCCGAGATAAGCGTCATTTCTTGTTCATAGATCACACATGCACGCACACGCGCGTGAAAACAATAAATTGTGGTATCTCTTTACGAGTGTACCAGATGACCTTTGTTAAGACATAAAACTCACTTCGAAAAACAAGGTAACAGGCTGGACATTTCTGAAAACATCTGATTGTTCTGTAAGATAATAATAAACCTATATGCTTATTTTATAACTTATCAAAGGTGGTACACGCATATTTTTTAAAAATAAAATTCAGATTATCGATAGTGATATGCATCACGATTCAACTATTCGTGAAAGTTTCGACATTTGACTTTCATACATATTTAAGTTTATATTTGTCCCAATATATTGTCTTGTCCGTGTGCGCTTACTTACAGAATACACTATTTTCGTGTATAAGTTTTGCTTTCTAGATGTTATAATAAATGGATAAAAATTCCAAAAATTGAGGTGATAGATTTTCTTGGATTTGCTTACCTAAAAATATTAAGTTTCCTGTTATTGCTACAATATTGATCTTGTGTTTTTCAATAACAAACTCGGCATATCGTGAGATCCTGAGAAACTTGTAACTGGGAGTTAAAGGCTATCAACAATAAATCTGATTAAAATTGTAAAAAAAATTACAGTATCTTCAAGTGCACTTATTATCTTGCGCACGCATTTCCATTTACAGTGTGTGTGTGTGTGTGTGTGTGTGTGTGTGCGCGCGCGCGCGCATTTTATGCTGGATAAACTAAAGACGTTTCTCAGTAATTTATAATATTTTAGTGTGCACGCAGATAAATCAGCTATCCCTCCCCAAAAATGTAAAATAATTTCACTTGCCTTGTATGATGCATCATTTCTCCTTGCACCTGTAAGGTTTGAAATGAATATTCTGTTACCATGGCGACACATAGTTCCAGTATTTTCTTGCATCCTGTGGACAGAATTGGAATATTTCAAGAGTAATGTAATCATTTTGCACAAGATCTTGCAGAAATGTAGACCTTGGTCTGCTGATTTTGGATTTTCCACAGTGTCGTGTCGTACAATGAGATTCGGGATTTCCTATAATTCAGCACACGTCACATTGCGAGCCACGCCCAGTGATAATAATTGACAGTTCGTTACTCGGACACCTTGTAATACAACAGCACTGATACTTCATTACTTAATAATGATCGATTCGTTGAACTTGCCCCCACTAAACACACTGGACCAAAAATAGACAATATTTACTTATTTTAAGTGAAATAAATCAGAAAAATTTGATTTGGTGACGGTTTTGACAGTATACTTCGTTACTCGGACACCTTGTAATACAACAGCACCGATACTTTATTTGTATAAACCTTATTGTAATAAACAATTTAGGACACAGTCAGACATTTAAATTCATACTTAGACTAACAAGTAGGTCTCCGCTTTTTTTTTTTCTTTCTCACATTAATGGTAGCGGGAAAAGAAACGGAGAAGATTATGTGAAGAGAAGGTTGATTAATTCAATGGTCACACACAAATTAATAGGAAAGAGGTGATATGTTGGGAGAAAACGCCACCAATGATCACCCCCAAATCTAACTGCAATGTACCCCGACACCAGGGCGAACTCGTTTATATTTATACAACGATACTTTTCAGAGGGCAGGAACTAAGTAGATAAATAATTCAAACTCATGAAAATGGATCCTACAAATATAATTTTCAGAATGTTAAAAAATACGTGTACCAAGTTCAAATAATCAAATTGTGGTTCAGATTATTTAAAATTCCTAAAATTGTCATCTATTTTAATTGCACCTTATAGAAATTAATTCCAGAATATATTCCTAAATAAATGACACAACTGAAATCTAAAATTACTGTTGCTGTTGTTTGGGGTTTAACGCCATTTTTCAGCGCATGATGGGCTATACATGATGGCCAGTGTAACTAGTGGAGGAAGAAGCCAGGGAAAACCTCGATACAGCAGCATTCTCAGGGCAGATGGCACCGGAGGCGATGATGATGACCCCGCCAACGATTTTTATGCATGTTTATTTTATCAGCCTGTTTTGGCGCCCCAAGATGTCTTGCGCCCGGGACAACCATCCCATCTGCCCCCCCCCCCCCCCCCCCCCCCCCCCCCCCCCCCCCCCCCCCCCGGTTAGTACGATACAGCGTCGATAAGAACCACCGACCCACGGAAAGTTACTGGCAGGCTTTCTCAGATATCACATTGGCCAAGCCCAATACTCGAACCCACGCGGACAGTGGTGAGATGGCAGTGATCGATAAAGGATAGCGCTTCGGACCACTCGGCCACCCGAAATTTATAAATCTAATATCTAATATTAAAACAGAAACCTACATCTTGATATTTTGAGGCTGTGAATATTATAGTGTGGCACAATAAGCCATATGGGGGTCATGCTATGTTAAACATTTTAAAAAGTTACAAGGCATAACGGGAATTGAACATTAAGCCGAAATTGGTGGTGGTGGAAAGTTGCAACATTGTAAGGTGATCTGTATGTTTGGAGGGAAAATGTCGCATTGTAACATGATAGGTCTTTCTGGCCTCTAACTTAATTCCTATGAGGGTCTGCGAATTATAGGTACACTGAGAATTAACGTTGGGCCGACGAAACAGAAATGACACTCGGGGGGATAATGGGAAGTTAGCGTTAGGCCACCATGTATGAAATACATGGTTAGAAATAGTAACATTGTTACAAGCAATATTTGTTTTGGCGTAGGTGGTTTCTGACTGAAATGAATATATTCTCTCTGGAGAGTAATGGTATTAATGCAAGATTATTTGTCGGTTTGGCAGGAAATGGAAATCGAAGATTCTCTCTCTCTCTCTCAAAAAAAGAAGTTATATATGTGACAAGCCGATATGTTTTGCAAAATGACACTCTAAATTTGCTGACTGAATTTGTTGTTTTATTTTCAGTTATGGTGCCAATTTTAGCCGTACTTACTGTAGGTCGGATATATTGTTGCCCAATTAAAAAAGTTTTCATTGCTTTGTGACTGAGAGAAAGTTTAGAAATAAAACATACTCACTGTTAGCAAACTGTGTGTGTGTTTGCGGGCGGTGGGGTGTGCTCGACAGGCACTGACTCTAACGGGAGTCCTCTTTTAAACGTGGCAAAGGATTATAGCCTATAACTGGAGACTAATATTAGGCCGCCATGTTTCAAATATGTAGGGTTAAATGATCTATTGTTTAAAAATTGGTTCATAGTTTTTTATGTGTGGTGAGTCTATTTAGAACTGGTAACAGTGTAAGATATTGGTTTGGCTGGAGTTGTAAAAGTTGGTTTGTAATTTTTTTACAGGATGACTTTGCCAGGTTGGAAATGATAACAATGTAACCTGTTGACTCTGTTTTGGCGGTAATAGGTGGATTATAATTGAAAACGAGTAGGTCTGTCAAAACAGAGAGAGAGAGAGAATAGTAAAATATTTTTGTATAATGTGTTAGAAATGGTAACACTTTAAGAGGTTGGTTTGGGCTTGAAATGTAATCGAAGAAATTAGGTCACATGTTCGTTTTGTTGGGGATTTTTCCCATAGGATGAGCCGTCTGGTTAGAAATGCTCGTATATTTAATATGATGGATGATTCTAGAGACAAGGGGATATTAACATTAGGTCGCCATTTTGACTGACAGTGGGAAATTAACATTAGGCCACCATTTTTTGTGGGTGGGTGGGTGGTGGATTATAAGAACAAGAGGAAATTAATATTATGCATCTATCTTTTTGTGGTATTAGAGTGGCGCTCTACAGTTTGGTATTTGCATAGTTAGATGAGAAAAAAAAAAGAATTTCCCCCTTTTTCCTCATTGTTTATACTGGCTATTTAAAAAAGACACCGTATATCTGTATTGTTAAAAGAACTTTAAAATCCCTTTATTCTGGTGTGTGATAGATGGATGCAATATGTTTGATAGAGTATACAGCCTGGTCTTACTTCAGATGTGTACCTATCAAAAAACTGCTAGCACTGTTTGGTTATTTTCATGTCCTGTAAACCACAGGTAAATTATAAAAAGAGCAGATAACTTTGTTCACATTTTGCGTATTTTGTAATACATTCTTTGCACTTTTAGAAGCCGGTATTGTCTAGTCTAGGATTTTTTTCCCCCCTATTTTAAAAACTGCTAAAGATAGTGTGTTTTAGACCAATTTAGGCTGGTCTTTGGAGCACAATAAAAGCAGTCATTTTGGTTGGTTGTGTTCTTAGATTATCTACAATTTCCACAAACACAATATCCAAAGATATTTCAGCTACAGTATATGTAAGTAACAGAGGGATGCCAACATTCTCTCCATTATGCATGTTGTAAATGCAAACAACTTCACCTTACACATGTCAATCTATCAGAAGTTCATCATATTCTTAGAGCGCCCCTAGGGCTTCTAGCGACAAGCGAAGTTCATATTATACCATCATATTTGTGTAAGATTCTAACGACAAAGGTAAATCCTATATTAGAAATCTGTCCACAGGTTTTTCTATTATACATCTTTTAGTTACCACTAAATTGTGTGCTACTGCAACAGAAAAAGTCAATTTCTTCACTAAAGGAACATTAAATGACACAACATATTTTGTATTTGCTAAACTGCGAACGTTTTGAAGCATCCCAACTTAAAGAACGCGATGATTACACTGTATAAATAAATAAATTCTGTATAATGTTTCGTGTACACTTATATTAATGTATAGAGTTTCATTATTTTGTTTCAACGGAATAACTAAGATACAGCGAAGTTATTTATCGTACATAGAGTCCTTAACTTTATTAAGAAACTAACTGTTCTGTCTTTAAAAAGGCCTGTCACACGCAAGTAAGGGCATGATTACTACACATACTATAATATACCTGCAAACGTACTAATAGTAGTAAAGGAATATGAGGTTTTTCTATCTCAGAGACCCCCTTCCCCCTCCAAAACCCTTCTATGTTGACATTTTTCTTCAGCAGCCTTTTCTAGCTCAAAATGATGAAGGCTTTTCAGACAAAATATGTTTTGTCGGGGAAAGGGGGTCTCTGATCTAGAAACACTTATATTCTTTTACTACTGTAATCAGTTTATTTATCAATGTTAGATAAAATTATATTATGGATCAGAATGGTTGTTTGCTGACGAAGACGATGAGCGAATAATAGGATGGACAACTGATCCAATGTTATTTATTGATAATATGGTTGATGTATTTTTTGATAACGATATTTCTAGCTCATATATATCTACTAATAAAAATTATAATGATGACTTTCATGTGACAAAATAAAGGTCTCTGATCTAGAAACGACTTTTACATGATAAAACTTTTTCTGACAAAATAAAGAGGTCTCTGAGATATACTATTATACAACAATGTTTTATGGTACTTGCTAACTCTCATTGCCCTCTCCTCCCCTCCCTCCCTTTTCCCCCACGTATTAAATCTGTCCTCACCACAGCGTTTGTCGTCAAAATTACTTAGTCCACGTTTTATAATTAGTCCACGTTTTATAATTGTATCTGTTTCAAGTTTGTGATGATTTGTCCTGATAACATTTGTTTTAATAAAGCCGACATTATTGTTTAGCGCTGCTTTTTTGTCAGTTTATTGTCATCTAATATTACAGCATACATTTTACTCGTTAATCCAACAAACTCCCTAACTGGCGCAAACATAAATTCATCTTTCATCTTACCGATGACTTTCTTGTTAGTTGGATCATGAAATCCACTATCTGCTGGATAATCTGATAAATCAAATAACTCCTTATGATCATAAATATCTTGATAAACATCCTCACATTTTATGTTATAAACAAGTGAATCGGTGTCAGTAAATAGCAACTCCGAACTTGGCCAAACTATCTTCGTAAAATTATAGTGAAAGTCGTACATTAGCCGTTTTGAAATATGAAGCACAGCTGCACCAACATAAATTGGTTTATTTAACTTTAAATTTGTCTTTCGTCGCTGTACTGTAACAAGATTTTCATTAAATATTTTCATACTGACAAAACCGACATCTTTGACAAATTTATTTCTGCGATTTACATCATTAGCTAGCTCGATGTTTACTCTCTTTCTGATATTTTCCATAGCCTTACCGAATATTGAATTGTTCATTAACTTGAAAAAGTTTTTCTCATGGTCGGTCTTAGCAATAGCACGACGTTTGGTATTTAAATCAATATAATCTGCCATCCAACGAGACTGATTAAATTTTAGCACGCGATGAACTTTTCTCAGAATTAGTCCAGCATCTACTGCTTGTTTTAAATTTTTGTAATGTATCAAGTAATTCCGTTTACTGAGTAAATTTGGAATTAGCTTATTAACGATCGAATTTTTTGCTGTTGTCATTGCCTGTTGTTCAGGCGATAATAAACTATAATCGATCATCATTGACTCTGCACAAAACGGATAGTCGTTATGTAGATCATGAAGCTGTCGAGGATAATCGAGATCAACTTCAACAAAATAACTGACATCGGAAAATCATTATTGATTTTTCTGGGGAGATTTTTCTCAGTTTCTTTGAGAAATTGATCTTGAGTTATCCAATGAAATCCACTGCACGGCATTAGCTCTGACATTGCATAACCATACAAATTATTTTTGTCCAGATAAATAATATAATTTGACGGTAAATTTTTATCGTAATTTTTTAAGTACTTATTGTTAGCTACCGCATATTTTTTGGTTATAACGCTAATTCCGCCGCGAGTCCCTTTTTCAATAAAATTAAACATATCAACATCAGTAAAGAGATCCAATTCTATCTTACTTGTTTTTAGCAGAACATCCCACGACAATCCTGGCGCAGAATAATACCAACACGGGTCTAATCCATAATTTTCATGACCAACTTTACGAAAATTCTCGAAAACATCAGCTAACAATAATACATCTGTTTTCAAATATAAATCATAATAATCACCAAATGCCTTACAACCAAATTTATTCCAAGTTTCTTGTGCGTATTTGTACTCGTTGTCGGATATACCTTCGCCTTTTAGTTGCGAGTAAAATTTATCTTTTATCTTTGTCAGGAAGAGAAGTTTCATCAAATCTGCTCCAGTCGTCGAGATACTCGTACGGAAAGACACCTTTTTTGTTAGGTAGACATAGTCCAACACCAAAGCAACTTCGTAGATTACTAAAACTGCTACAACCTTTTACAAGCTCGTCCAGCGGTGCTGCCATAAATTGCAGACTGTCTATGAAATGTAATTTGCCGAGCGTAACTGACATTTGTTTGGAATACATTTTATTACACTACCTAACCTTAGTTTAGATTTAATTTCCTCATCGCCAAATGCTTCGACAATGTTATGGCTATCATAACCACGAAAAGTATGTAAAACGACAGGAATAAAATCTGGCGCGTGAAATTTCAAATTGCAATTATTATGTGCGGCTTCACGATATTGGCCGGTTAGATGACAGTGATCGCGCACTTTATCGAGGCCGAGGACTGGTTTCTCGCAGATATGACAATTAACTGCCTCGGAAAAATCAAGTTGTTGTTTGGATGTTATTTTTATTGGAGCTGTTTTAGATATTTTGTCGGTGATTTTATTAACATCATCTATTAAATTTTTTGTAACCACACGGTATGATTTTTACCCCTATGCAATTTTATTGGACTTGAAAAATTATCGTTAGAGCAACAAACTACTTTATAAGCTGTACCACAGGGAACACGTTGTTGTATTTTTCTGGTGCTTGATTATTTGGATCATTTTCTGCGCCTGCCACAGGAAAAAGTAAAAACACTCTAAGTCAGCATAAATAACAAACGGAATACTTAATTTATGACTATAATTTTTAAATTTTTAAAACTTTTTCTTTCTCTGTTGGCATTGTTATTTTTTGAACATTAACACAGTATTTAACATGCTCTTGCAGTTTTTCATCCTTAGAAAAACCTTGTAAACAACGATAACAAAAACATTTCTTATTTTTATTTTTGCTATATTGTCTGCCAACTAGGCCGTTAAAGTTTATTTATCCAAACGTAATGTACTTTATAAAATAGCAAGTTTATTGTGTTTTGTGTAGCTTTTTTCTGAGATGTATCTGGGATAAACATTTTCACGCTCGTCAAGACCAAACACAATAACTGAAATACCACTTTGTCCCTCAAACTTTAGTATTTGATTTTCGGCAACTGGAAAGTTAACGCCGCTAAAATTTAATTTTGATACGTGACTAATATACTTGTCAACACGATCAGCATTTTTTTCTGCTGGAAACATCGCAGAGAGAATAGCCCATTGGAAACACTTGTTATCAGAGATTTTCACGTTTATGCAACATTTTTTATTTTTAATTGTTTGAGGGAGATCAACGCAAGAACTACCGCGAAGTATGTTATATCTTGCTGTGTGAAATAAAACTTCCTCCATCACCTCAAATTTCCAACCTGATCCTGATGCAGTAAATTCTTCCAATTTTATATTTCTTTCCTGATGTATTTCATCAGCAACTGAGGAAATATTTGTTCCAGCTAATATTTTTCGTGATTTAGCAGTTAAATATGGTTACGCAATCTCTGTATCTTTTTGAGGTGCATGTAACTTTGATAAAATAACATGATACTGTACTATTAGTTTGATACTTTTATGTACTGCAGGTTCTCGCGTCACAGCCGGATATAGAAGATGAAACAAATTTGTAGAGTTAAAATTTGCTAAAATATTTTGATTATCAAATTTATAAGTGTTATCGTAACCGAGAAACGCAGTAGCTAGTTTTGTAAGTTCTGCTATAAGGCTTTTTTTTGGCTATATCTCGCAATTTCAGCATTGTTATATAACAATTTATATATATTTTATTGATATTGCTAGTTGAAGAATCAATTAGAGATATTAATTGTTTAAGGTATAATGACACAAAATCTGACGGCAGAGGAACAGGAGGAATATCATGTCCATCCCAAGTACAACTTGTATGCGGGGAATATGTTAGGTTCAGTGATTCATGTCAAGTACGGAAAACCGTTTGGTAAATTAACACCAGCTGGTTATAAGATTAGCGTAAAAGGTGATAATGCTGAGAGAGTTTAAATGTTTAGGAAAAATTTTATTTATACATTATTTTCCGATGAAATTCCAGAAGGACAACGAGTTTATAGAGTAAATGGATCTATAAATGATGATAATATTGAAAACTTGTCTTTGCAAGATGAATTTCAATTTCATCCCGTATTTGATCTTTATGAGGCTAATGATCGAGGAATTATACGAAATATAAGAAACAAAAAAAGTGTTAGGAACAATACACAATCATGGTTATCTTAGAATAACGATCCGAGGAACACAAACAGATCAAGTTAATTACTGTAGCCACAAATTCGCTTACGAAACTTTTAATGGACCAATAGCAGATGGTTTAGTAATAGACCACATCAACCGTATTAAAACAGACAATCGTCTAGAAAACCTTGATCTTTTTACTCAGTAAGAAAATACCAGGCGAGGAGGAGGTGGTGGTTGTAATTTTAAAAATCCTAAAAGACCTATTGTTTCAATAAATTTAGAACATGGAGCAAAACTAGTATTTCCTTCAATGACAGCTGCTGCTCGATATTATAAGATAAATCATAGAACAATAAAATATGTTGCAGATGGCAGACAAAATCAGCGACGTCAATGTCAACATTTGACAGAATCATTTTCAAATACGACAATTAATTATATTTTCTAGCTCGGCCTTGGCAAGGCAATTATGAGCAAACATTAACACATCATCTCTATCACATCTTAGCGTTATTATTCCGCTTTCATTAAGTTTATTTTTTTCTGCCGCTGTTAGCAGAATTTTATTAGAATCACCTTGCATCACATTAACGTTGACAGAATCAGAACTATATCCCGACAAACATTTTCGCACTGCTTCGGCTAATTCTTTGTAATTTAATATATCAACTTTCTGATGATATTTTATCTCGTTAGTGATCTTATTATTGTAAATTAGATTTTAAAAAAATATATTATAATATGAACTTGATGAAACGACTTGCTGATATAATCGCGGATGATAATTTTACACCGCAATATAATCGCGAAGGAGATGTTATAGTCGCAGATAAACACAACTCTGTTGGTTATACCGAGGATGACATTTTATTTAACAACGACGACGAACAATACGAACTTGTTGGCGTGGTTGATAAAAAAAAATTACAGCAGACCGACAACTGGACTATATGATGTTAAGTATCATATCACAAAGAAAATCTCGAAATTTAATTTTTCAGTAGATGAAAATCAATCTTTTTGGCGGCTGATAAAACCTTTTTTAAATATTAGAATCCCAAACCGACAGAAAACACAAAATTCGACTTTATATTTGTCAAGATTTTTAACCTAATGATGATCTCTGACGATCGCAGACAATATCTAATATCGTTATGTAAACCAGTAAAATGTAAATCTGTCAAACGTAAGTACGAGGAAATTTGTAACAATATTATTTTATCGACTTTGTTGGAACCCAACTGTTAAATTTATCGCTGTATCCTCTCCACTTGACAAGGCTTTTGTTGCCGCTTTTCCTGATAACTTTTTCAATAACAAATCTATCTTGCTCAGTTTTCTGCAGTTCCTGCTCGTAAAAACTACCGGTTATTGGCTCACCCAATAAATCCTTTAGCGCATATGTTACAGGTATTGTCAGTAAAACTTTATCAACAACAAATACTTCTTCGCTCTAGTTACGGGTAAATCCTTTTTCAAATGTTTTTTTCGTCAGAGAAATTCTAACTCGATCACCAACTTTAAATTTATGTCTGCGATACATGTTTTCATTTGCAAGAATCAGATTTTTAATTGCGTCGCTTGGTGACATTTTTATTGATATGTGCTTTGTGTTATTATAGTTATCAACAATCTGCTGTAGATCGTCGATGTATTTATTTGTATTTTTAGCTGTCAAATGTTTATGTATTGGCTCTTTTAGTGTGCGATTAAATCGCTCGACAACAACACTTTTTCCTTCGTTTCCTGTAACATATTTTTGTATGTTATTTTGTTCCAGAAACTGTTCGAATTTTTTATTAAAAACTCCGCTCCGTGATCAGTGCAGACCTTATTCGGCCTTCTTTCCGTACTAATGATAATTTGTTTTAACGCATCAGTCATCGATGTTCCAGTTTTATCCAAAACAGGTACACTAAACGCGTATTTACTAAAAACATCTATGACGTTAAAAAGATATTTCTTTAGAGCGCCATCAGCGCCAACGTAAAACTGAGCAAGATTTGATACATCAACTAAATCTATCGCCCAGATATCGTCAACGACATTTGCGACAACTTTACGTCGTGGAAACATTTTTTTTTTTTTTTTTTAGGTTTATATAGCTCTTATGCCAAATCATCATACAATTCGTTTCCGAGTCCGAACTTATATTTTGTTCCTATCATTGTTTGAACTAACCTTCTATCAAATCGTTCGCGCATATTTGCATTTTTCATATCTTTAAGTTCATCTAGCATTACCTTATCACAGTCTGATTTTGATAGAGTGTTATCAGGACGTTCTATATCATGATAACAAATATCATGACGCATCACTATTGCATCAACACCATTGTATGGTTCTTGTTCTGGTAATGGATTATCGTTTTCGTCAAGTTGTTCATGTAGTGGATTGTACGGTCCAGTATATTTATGGCCAGGCAATGTCCAACCAGTCCTCGGCCTTGGTAATTTTCCAATAAATTTGTGAATGTCAATGCCGCTGCCAATTACCTCAAGTCGATTGCATGATTGACAGCATGTAACAATTTTATCTTGTTCTATACAAAGATCTTTATCACAATTACAATTACATTTCATTTTATTTTTAATCGTCGACAAAAATATTTACCTTCGTCAATTAATCATCTACTAAAATAACTCTGTCAGAGCACATTCCAGATCCAGTTTGTCGATTTTAAAAACATACTTTTTTTCTATCGCAAACAGCGCAAATGCTTTTTAACATCGTTCTATTATTTTTAGGTTTTTTTTCTGTTGTCTCGTTGGTATTCGCTGTTTTAGTTTTACATTTGAGACAGTATGTTGACATATTCCTTAGTTTAGATAAAATTAATTGCAATCTCATCATTTGCGTGTCCGGCGATGGAGTCAAACTGTAAAATGAATTTTAAAAAATTAAATTTGGACTCTCCGAGTCTCGGCTGGGACATCTGTCGAATAAACATAACACAATAATAACCACAAGTAGATGATCCAACCGGCTGTAGTTGATTAAACGAGTAATTTATTTTTTAAAAATTTTTTTAAAATATATTTTTTTATAAGATCACTCGCAGGAAGTCCGAACGAATCAAAATAATTATTATCGTAGACAGCAACCCAATGTGTGCCTGATCCATCATTGAAATTTTATATATTTACAACACACGAACCACCTGCTGGTACATTATCTCATTCGTCTTTGGAATATACTCCACAATGTCATTCAATCTCGACATAATTTCGAAATTACTCAACGGCAACGGCAAAGCCGTCGACTTCGTCAATGGCGTCTGGTGCCTGGTAGAGTCATTCTACGTCCTATCCCTAGCAGGTTTGGAATCAGACTGCCTGCAAACCCCGCTAGCAGCGGAGCGAAAGGAATAATTCCACCTTGTTTTGTTTTTCTTGGCGATTTTTACGCTGGCGACTTCTTTTGTTTTAGATTTTGTTGCTGGCGATTTCCTTTTAGCTGGCATTATATTATTTATTGTCATATAAAATTTGTTTGATTCCATCGCCGGATACCGCCTGTTTAGTTGCTCCAGATACTGCCCCTGACGCTGCTTCTAGTCCCAGTGTTCCTAATACCGGTAGAATTTTTGGTAAAATTACAGAAAGTGCTAGTCCAAAAAATCCTCCGTGTTTTGCCATAAATTTTACCTGTCCAACAGATAACCTAAGGATGAAGGGTTTTCCCTGATCGAGCTTATTGATTTGGTTTTGAGTTAACATTACTTTCACTGCGGCGGCGTCCGTCTTTGGGGATATCATTACAGAGACAGAATTACGTTTGGCAACCGCCGCTGATAATTTTTTAATTTGACCGGGCGTTAGGTATATTTCTCTAAGTGTGTATTCCGTTTTCATTTTCCTTGATTATATCAAGGTTGTTAGATTAAACTTGGACAGTCATTCTACCTTTGACTGAGTCAATCGTCAAGAATCTATCGCTGGACACAAGCGCAAATGCGTTTAAAGGAGCCTCTGGAACTCCTCCAAGCGTCCAAGTTACTTCTATTTCTGCGGTTGAATTAATTATTCGATCGGAGTGTTTTGGTATGTCAAAGAAAAAGATAGGATAAAGAGTACGAAATTCTACAATGTTAATCTGTAATCCGCTGTCAGCATCCTGATATTTTTGCATCGGTTCCATGAGGTAAATATACGCTCTAGTAACATTTTTTGCATCGCCTGCTGTAAAATTACATTCGATCGCTCGTTCTGGGTATTGTTTAGAGTTTATTCTGACAAATATTCTCCTGACATCAGCGTTATCAAAAACGGTGTTATTTTGTAGCTGGCTACAAAGTCGTGCTGTTTGCTGAAAAACAACAAATCTATACCTTGGTAATTGTTCGCTCATAGTAGATGTAATACGCCATGTGTGATCGATTGAGTTAACACTTGTTTGATATATTCTATGTTGAAGAAAATAAATCTTTTTTGTAAAAGCCTCTAACGTTGTGTTAAGTTCTGCTAACCTAGCCATCGATGGAACAATTCGAGGCATCCACAGCGCTAATTACTTAATCACAAATTTGTGATCAGCTCCACCAACTCGAATAAGACAATTATTTTGGTCTGCCCGATCTAAAATAAGCGTGTGTTTCAACCCTCGAAATACCTTATGATAGTCGCGACAAAATCCAAATATTGTGCTTAACGGCAACATCATTGTTATTTGGTGTGATCCCGCCGCAAGCGCTTTTCGTTTGGTATATCCCTCATTGTAACGTTGTTGTCGTATGTTTGTGACGGCTAATCTTATTGAGTCTCCTATTGTAGCTGCATTATTATTAGCAGGATTTTCAATTAAGTTATTATTATCTGCGTCATGAGCATCAGCACCAGTACGAAATTCATTTCCAATAGCTTTTCCTTCTCCTGTGTCCTTGAACCACATCATATTTGTTGCAATTGATCTCGAATAATCATCGTTAAACGAAATAATATTTAATATTGTACTTGCAACCGGTAACCAATCATTAATATCCTCCACTGTTTGATTTTCTAGTTGATATCGTGCACCTTTAAACAAACTCAAGTCATTATTTACTAGCGCAATTTCGGTGCCAACTGCAATATTACCATCAGCTGCTGTTAATATCCTACCACGAACTTCCAGCATAGCTTTGTGCGGCAGTAAGAACACATCTTCGTCTCTGGTGTTAAATTTTCCTGGACCAGCTTTATCTGCTTCGTTTGAGTTCTCGTCGAGGTATTCAATATACTCGAATTCTGTTGCTGTATTGTCAGTATCATATTCCTCACCAAAATCAAGATAATTTTTAACTGACATTTTTTATTTTATAATCGTTACACAAAAGTGCTAAATCTGAGGCAAATCTAATTTTCGTCTTGTTTTGTTTACTAGCTTACGTACCACCTCCTCACCGCGTGGCGACAGTAATTTTTTTGTTGTAGTTATCATAGCTCGTTCTGTTTCCGCTGTTGGTGCAATATCTGATATTGCTCGTTTTATTTCCGACACCGTAGGTATTGCGCCCTTAATTAATTTGTGTCCTACTGCATTGCCTGCTGCACTAGCTGCCCCCGTCGCAAAAGCTTTGCTGGCATCAAGAGCAATTGGTGCTACTTTACATGCAATTCCTGGGATATTCTCGATCACCTTTGTAAATATATTTCCAAAAAATCCACCTACAATAGTTCTTCGATAAATTTTATTTTGTCTCATCGTTGTTATTAAATTAAGTTTACAAAATTTCTATCGATCTATACGTTCCGTAAGTGTAAATAATACGTGACAATTTCATTGTTAAGATCTATTTGTCGTCCTGATTTATCTGTTAGTTGCATTGTTATGTTGGTTATTTGATTTTCAGGAGTAATGGGATAGTATATTATTTGTCGAGGAGTAATTTGCATCAGTGAACCAGGCGGAACATCTGGCGATAAACTATAGATTGTTTGACCTTGACTTCCCTTGGCTGAATAAGACCTTAATGCAATAGAACAATTGATCAATATTGTATTTACTTCTGTTATGTTAACTGGAAGATCTCCGTCATATGATATACTTTGTTCTGTAACACTGCCATACTGTCGACGATTAAATCCTAGCAACGATGTGATGCTAGTCGCTGGTGAAAAGTCGATCATCAAATTATTTTTAATGTGATTCTGGCTCGTAGCGTATTATAGTTTGGAGTTAATTCAAAATTGTCTGCGGTAGTGTATTCTGTTATCAACTCTCTTATCGTTTTGTTGAGATCAGTTACATTATATGCCCCCTGTGGTATTTTGACTGACACCCAAGTACCAGAATTAAATGTAAAGTCGTCATTGACGTTTAATTTTACATTTGTCATAAAATGCCATACTGTAGTTGAAATTAATCCGATTTCGTACTGGCTACCGGGATCTAGTATGATTGGCAGATCATAGTGGACAGAAAAGTTTGCGCTGTCACTCGTTGTTTGTGACGAGTCAAGTAATAATGTTGTTAACATTTATATAAGATCGCCATATAAAATTTCATACTCGTCTGTTGTTAGTAATCCACTCGATCTAAGATTATCTAATATGTCCACGATCTCGCCGTTGATTTCTGTACTTGTATTACCAGCTACTGTTGATGATATTAATAAGATAAGTCGTTCAACCGTTCGGCGTTTGATGTAAAAACTTTAATGCCAGATCCATTGGTTTCTCTTTCCTCTGGTAATCTTTTATCTCGTCTATTTTCGTATTGATTAAACAGTCGTTTGAAATTCCAACTTTTACTGTAACCTCCTGGTTTATTTCGATACTGTTCTGCTGTTTTAAACATTATTTCAGCAATAATTCCTTCTCTTATATCATCATATATTTTTAATAAATTCCTTTCATCTCTTATTTTTTTATTTCCTCATCAGCATCTAACCCAGTTTCTATAATGTTTGTTAATTTTTCTGTTAAATTTTTATTTTCTCCTTCTGACCAATCTAGAATATTGTCAATCTCTTTGATATTATATCTACTAATAAAATTATTATAATCTTCGTCTGATATTTTAATACTTGCATTGTTCTATAAAATCTTATCTGATCTTCGATAGGCATTATTTTCACGGTAGATTCAGCTATCAGTTTTTGTTTTTCAGCTAGTTCCTTAGTTTGCTCTGATAAATTTTCTATCAACCTTCTTAAATCAGCTGGATTAACCGTCAATCTTGCAATAGCATGTTAGATCGCAAGAGGGTTATTTATTAATCTGTCAAATTCAGCCTGTCGTGCAACAGGATCAGCAATTGTACTCACAATTTCTTCTATAATGTTTTTAGTTTCCTCTTTTGATCTTTCTCCGAGTAAACCTAACAACCCTTTTTCTTTCATTTTTTTTTCTAGTTCTTCCGGAGAGAACGCAGATATTTTTGGTTGTTTGCCAAGTACTGCTTCGGTAACAGGTTTAAAAAATTTAGCGGCTGTTTCTTCTGTTTGAACTTGTCCCCGACGGGCTTCTTCCACCCTTTTCTTAAAAACAAACTTGAGATGCTGCAAGCTTTTTTATTAATTCATTTTTTTGATGATAATCCATTATTTATTTTTATATGCGATATAAAATTTGTTATAGAAATGTGTCAATGCAACAACGAAACATTTTATCCGGCTCACGCGCTAGTTTGTCAAACAAAAAGAAATTGTATTTGTCTTTGGTTGCTAGATGATATAATTCAATAAATTTATCTTTCGTTACATCACCACATTGCTCGTTTGCAATATTTCTCACATCAACATTATCTAGTCCAGGAAATAATATAAAGCATTCCGTATGTCTCCTAATAAATCTGTCGACGTTATAAAATCCTTGCGTGAGATAAATCGAATTACATATTTTGTTACGCGATAATGAAAAATACGACTTAATCTTATTCATCTCCTCGTTGTTTAGTGGAATATCGTCAAATACAATTATTTTCTGCTTGGACGAATCAAGTTCGTTAACAGGGATTAATTCCTCTGGTTGTTTTGTTAAAAATATATCATCGCCAGCGTCAAGCTCATCACGAAGTTTATCGTCGTATTCGCGCAATAACTCGTATTTGTCTTGTTGCGGATTAATTGTGTAAATATATACCCGACCGTAGTTAAAGTTATCGTTGAGTAAGAGATTTAGTAAAAGGTTTGTTTTGCCAGGGCCTGTACAACCAACAATAAGATAATGACAATCTGAAAGTTCGTTATTGTGTTTATGTTTGATTAATCGTTCGGTGTCAAAATTTAATATCGTTGACTTCGCCATTGTTGTTATACAATTTTATGTTATATAATTTACATAATATGGCCTATTACATAAAGTTTGGAACAGAACTTACAGGATATGTTTCCGCTGACGAACCAATAATAACTGAAACGTCGTCGCTAGTAAAAAAAAATCTCAGCGACACAATGACAGGAAACCTGTTTATGTCAAATCAACGAGTTCTAGGTTAGAAACAAATTATCCGCCAATAAAAGTTGTTGATGCACAAGCTGTTAGTTATGCACAACTAAAATAACAATAATAAACTATCATTGACAGGAGGAACTTTAAGCGGTAATTTGGATATGTCAGGAAAAAAGGTTGTAGGCTTGGAAACCGCATATCCTCCAAAAAACTTAGATCAAACCCAAGCGGTAAGTTATTTACAGTTGAAGTATGTTGATAATAACAAGCTTGATAAAACTGGTGGAACTGTTACAGGTAATATTAACATGCCAAGTAAAAAAATTATTGGGTTGGAAACTGAGTATCCACCAGCAAATGTTGATAGCACACAAGCGGTGAGTTCTACGCAGCTAAAATCCGTTGACGATAATAAACTTAACAAGGCCGGCGATACAATGACAGGTAACCTTGTAATGAGCAATAACTCAAAAATAACTGGATTACCGACAACATCACCACCAGTTAATGATACTGATGTTATTAGTTATGCTCAGTTAAAAGAAGAACTCACCTCGTTTTTTAAAAGCATCCGGTGGACCAATGTCAGGTAACATAAATATGAGAAATAACAAAATAACGACGACATATGTTCCAGTTAACCCTAGTGATCTGACAAATAAAGCGTATGTTGACAGCATAATTAATAGTGGTATAAAACGAACTAAAAACAATGTTGGGTATATTCCAATACTTTTTAAGGCAATTGATAACAGAGTTGGGTTTGAGGTAAGCGCATCATCATATTATCCTGAAAATTATCCTTATTATGCTTTCTCTGATAGACAGGAATGGATGACAAACGGAGAGGTTGAAAACTTTTGGATCAAAATTAAATGTCCTATTGCAGTCGCTATTTGGCAATTTCATTTGCGAGGCCGATTAAACTCTAGTGATGGTCGAATTAATAATTGGCAATTGCAAGGATCAAATGATGATATCAACTGGACAACATTGTATAGTACAGGAAATACGTACATCTCATCAACACAGTATTTTACAATTCTGACTGCAAATACCTTCAATAAGTACTTATATTTATAGTTTATGTTTTCGCTGCTGAACATCCGTTTCCAGGATTGGCGGCATTTCAAATATATACTCTCGACAATCAAATTTAATCTAATGCTATAACATAATGTCAGAATCATCAATTTTAACCATTGCAAGAGAATTTTATGATAATATTGTTAACCCTAAAAAGATGTTGGAAACGAATCACTATCAGCACGTGTAATAAATACCAGGAATTTTTTTTAATTCCAATGATAAACTCTCCGTTGTCAGATGAAGAAAAAAATTTTATTCTTGTTATGCATATGCGAGGACCACAACTGATAAAAGCAATAGAAAACTTTGATATTATAAGAAGTTACTGTCATCCTGATGATTGTCTAGAAGAACAAAAACAAGTTGAAATTATGTTTAAAAAAATGTTGCTTGAGCTTGATTTTAAAAATGTAGATCTGATAATAAAATCGAACTTAATAAAAGCACGAGCGTATGGTGGAAAAGCTGAGGAAGAAAAACGAATCAACGACAATCATACTCGTCTTGACAAACTAGCGGAATCTAAGATAGTAGGAATAAATAGGAACAAGAAGTTATATAATAGTTCTTTAAAACGAGGAATTTTTAAGTATCTCGGCATGTACTACCACGACAAAGAAACCTTAGTTAAAACCGTTAGCATGACAGTGGATACGGAGTTAATTATTAAAGTGTACACGATCGCAATTCTACCAATGATAAGTAGAAAACCTGAATTAGATCCGATTATTGTTGACAGCTCTCTAAAGATAATCAAAGATTTTGACAATGAAATTAGTGATCTCAGTGATGATAAACGAGAAAAGTTTTTTAAAGAAGTCGAACAAACAAAGTTGGAAGGAAAGATTGATTCGTATTACGACATATATGAAAAAGACGATGTTCCATTTCCATCGCTCTAGCGCTCTAGACAATTGTCATTACGAAATTATTACAATGAAATTGAGAAAATCTTCACAGAACCATATGTAAGATTATTGGTAAAAGTATATAATGTTATTGGTTTTCTCATAATTAATTGGGATATAATCCGGAAATTAATGCTAATAAACTTCATAGTCGCATACGCAATTATCAGACAATATCTTGTCCTCAATAATTTCATGTTGGATCAGATAAGTTTGGTATTAGGTTTTATTGATGAAACAGAAAGAAAATACGGTAATTTGGTAAATAAAACAGATTTGTATGAACGTGAAGTAGAAAACACGTTTTATTACTACAGTTGGTTAAAGAAAAATGAGGTACTAACAGATGAACGATACAATGATATTTCGTCGGATGTTTATGACAAGTACAGAGATTTTATAGCTGATTCTAAGAATAATAAATTCCGCGACTTTCTTGATTCAGTTGTTGGTGTTAGAACTTTTACTATCATATAAATATTGTATAATGAAAAAACAGATCATCGATTTCAGTCATATTTCAAATGAAATTCCAAAACAGGATGTTGACGCACTAATGCAATATTACAAATTTTATCATAAAAACCTCTGGTGTGTAAAACAATGTTATAAGTATTACAGTAGAATATTTCGAGTAATATCATATTTACCACTGCTAATGACTAGCTCTGGTATAATTTTAAGTGGCGCATCATTAAATCCGTTTTTGTTAATAATATCTGGTGTTGGTATTTCTCTTGCAGCAGCATGTAAAAAAAATTGAGCCTCGACTTGAGACTAAAAATAAATGCCTGCAAAACAGCAAGTATCACTTATAAAAAAATTACTTGATCAGATACGATCTTATTTGCGAGGTATAAAATATGATATGGACGATTTAATACGCGAGTTTCGTATTATTGACAGTATGTTAACAGATATTCTACCAATGAGAGTCAGCAGGTATGAAAAAGATTATCATAAAATATGATCATGTTAGTAGTAATAGAAAACAAGCTGTTTCTAGATCAGAGACCCCCTTACCCCGACAAAACATATTTTGTCAGAATATATGAAAGTCATTATTTTGAGCTGACAAAATGTTAACGTAGAAGGGTTTTGGAAGGGGAAGGGTGTCTCTGAGATAGAAACCTTGTTTTCTATTACTACTATACATTGTATTGTGAGAGTTTAGGAACTGTAGCAGTACTTTCAGTATAGGTCGAAACTTGAAAAAAAATCCTTATCTTTCTCAAGCTCCGCTGAAGTCCATATCACTATTTAACATATCCATCTATACAAATGCAGGGGTAATGTTAAATTCCCGTTTATCACCATACCACTGCCTCACCCCAAATGTAAACCTGCGGCGTTCTGTTAATTTTCATTTGTCCCAAATGTGGTACGTTACTACCCACATGCACATTTATCGCTTATCCTAAAAATATTTAAATGAAAAATATATTAGTCAATCTGCACTCGAATTAACAAACCAAAATTATAAAAGCAACGCAATACGCATTTTATGTCAGAGGTGCATGTGTTCCAGTTACCTTAATAACACGTAGTACCTTGAATACCATATATAGTTTGGTCAGTCTATGTTGGAATGAAAACCCACGCATATTGGACTTTTTAGCTGAACCGTAAAAAGCAGATACACAATATGACATTAAATATTTAAAAAAGTACACACGCCAACTACTCTTTTAAGAACAATGTGACAGAGTCTTGCTTAGGCGCTGCAGTTACCATAGTTTACTTTATCATCATCATAATCATCATCATCATCTTCTTTTTCTTCTTCTTCTTCGTCTTCTTCTTCCAATAATTTCTTTTGGCTTTTGGTTTTACTGAAAATACGCGAAAAAACAACACGTGATCCAATGTTTACAGAAATGACGTATCGTTGAGCAGTTAGGCATTCTTAGTAATACTGTCTGTCTTGGAAGAGTTATTCATTGAGAGGAATTTATTTAATTTAATCATTTGTCGGAACTAGAGTACTCTAACAGTCATTCAAAGACGATTTGGATATATAATAACTGTACGGATATACTGTGGAATCATATAAACACATTTTGTGATTATAATATAGTGATTTTTTTTTTCTCTGTACTGTTGACACATCAGTACATTACTATCATTCCGAATACCTTCGGAACTCATTGGGATTGCTCGAAACTGTTGGAATTGATAGAACATTTAGGATTTTAGGATTTCATTCATCGTACTGGAAGTTAGCTTTAATTCTTTCACTTTGTCTTTTATGGACATAAATTATTGTTTTCAGTTATAAAATTTGTTGGTTTGGCTCTTTCATGTTACTTGGTTTAAGACCATAGAATTGTGACAGGTGCAACATGGGTAGGAAAGAACAGGAATTCTATGATATTACTATGATGGAGCAATCTGAATTTCCTCGTCCTCTTCGGTCACGTCGAGAAAGAAAACTCGGATACATTTTACCGCAACGATCGTCTTTCATTCACGTAAATAGTACGACGGCGGAAGGAGACAACGCCACAGTTGGAGTATTGCTGTCTTAACATACATGGTGCCTGCGGCAAACCACTAAAGAAATGGAACTGATGTGTATTCGTACTGCCACTTCATGGGTTATTTCGAGATCTGATGGAAATGACCGAGCGATATCCCGATCGTCGCTGCTATTGAGAACTATATTAAGACTCCCTTTTTAGACATGGAATCAGGCCACAATTATTACTTCCGGTTCAGTACGTACAAATACAATACCTAGTCTATTTTAAGAGTATATTATCCTCATTCATTTTGGTGGTGATACGACAGTTCGATTTAGGCATTCTGGTATTGTTTAAAGGGTAATTGTTTATTTTTTAGAAATTGAGCAATATGATATGGTTGTCTGTGTATATTTCGGCGACAGTGAACAGTCACCAAAGAGGCACTGATGTTGATCCGGAAGTGAAATATGTGAGTGACCCATTGCACGGTGATTTGTTTACAGTTCTCTCTCTCTCTCTCTCTCTCTCTCTCTCTCTCTCTCTCTCTCAAAAAAATAAATAAATAAATAAATAAATAAATAAATAAATAAAAATTAAAAAAAATAATAATTTGGATAACCTTTGACAAGGACTTTACCATGAGTTCATCTTTGAAGATATTTTCGATTAACATGTACATTTATTAGGATCTGAACACAGTGGAAAGTTCAATATTATGAAACAAATGCAGTGACCATATAGGAAATATAATTGTTGTGCGAGTCCACATGGCATAATATGGCCCCAGAAGAAGTCAAACTCACGATTAGCACATACTCAGTCTGTTCAGTTTCAACATATGTTGTATTTCGCCAGAGTCAAATCACCAAACCCATCAAACTGATATGTATTCTTACAACTACTTCCATTTATAGTGAATTTGGAATGGGTCTGTCTTGATTCTGTTGTTTATTTTTCAATTTGTAGCAATCAGAAATAACAGTGTCCTTTCTTCCTGCAATAGGTATACGTAGGAAGAGACAAGGACTTCTGATCAATCTTATCAGAAACTTGATTTCTAAAAGTTGTGTCAGACTGAGATTTAGAAGGACTCGTATTAGGCTGAAATACTTTTTTAACAGAAGATTACTGAGTGGAAGACTTACTAACAAAAGAAACTTTATGAGCTAAGGAATATCTTGTCAGCAGTACGAGCAGCATTTTCCTAAAGTTTCGACCTTATGCTCATCAAGATAAGTCTTAACGTCATTATGGACACAATTCTTGAACTCTTCGAGGAATACGAGTTGTCTTAGATTTTCGTAATCTTGATCAACTTTCTTGGCTAAGCACCACCTATCAAAGCACTGCTCTGTTTCTCTTGCAAATTCAACATTAGTTTGTCCAGCTCATTTTTTATAGTTCCTGAATTTTTGTCGATAAGCCTCAGGGACTAACTTATAACCCTTTAAGATACATTCCTTAACCAGATCATAGTCAGCACTTTGCTGTACTAATAGGAAAGCACAGATGTCTCAGGCTTTGCTAAAAAGTGCACTTTGTAATAATAGAGTCCAATGCTCTCTTGGCCATTTCAAACTTTTTAGCAATTTTTTCAAAATGAGGATATTTATCTACTTCTTTTTCTCTAAAAGGGGAGACTAACCTAATATTCTTAGTAACATCAAAACTTGAATTTGTATGTAAAGTGGGAATGTGCTTTTCACTTGCCAGCTCTAATTATTTTAATCTAAATTGATACTCCCTTTCTTTTTAGTTTCTCTTTGCATTTGCCTCTCTCGCTCCTCTTTCTCCAATTGCATTTGCTTTTGTTTCTCTCGCTCCTCTTTCTCCAATATCATTCGTTTTTCTTCTGTCTGTAACTGCATTTGTCTCTCTCTCCTCTTCATCCAATTACATTTACCCCTCTCTTTCCTCTTTATCTAATTGCATTGCTTCTCCTCTTTCTCCAATATGATTTGTTTTTCTTCTTTCTGTAACTGCATCTCTCTCTCTCTCTCTCTCTCTCTCTCTCTCTCTCTCTCTCTCTCTCTCTCTCTCTCTCTGTCTCCAATTGCATTTTCCTCTCTCTTTCCTCTTTCTCCAATTGCACTTTCCTCTCTATTTCTTCTGTCTCCAACTGCATTTGTTTTTCTTCTTTCTCTTTCTGAAGCTCAAGCTTTCTTAACTCTAATTCCATCTTGTATTTTAATTTTAATTCCTTAACTTTTATGTTAGAGTCTAATACAGACTCACTAATCAAATCCAAAGCACTTTTATCCAAAACACTCCTTTCCACCAAATATTGGACCAAAATATTTTTTATTTCTTGCTTCGTTAAAGAAGCTTTTGCCTCCGAAAGATAATATTTTCTGGCATGCTGAATCAATTCATCTTTTTTTCAAGAAGTTTAACTGTTCCTGTGTTGGATTTGAAATAAAGATCTCCACTTTAGAAAACATTATAAAAAGCTTGTTGGTTTCACTTAAGATTTCTAAAATGTGAAATAATACCTGGAATATAGAAAATTCCAAAACAAAGTGAATCAAAATGTCAAAAACAAAAAGTTTTCTGAGATGTTTTAGCGAAATTTGTATCCAAAGGACGAGCGCCCAACTTTCTGTTACGAGTCTATGCTCTTAAAATAAGTAACAGAGAAGAGTGAAAGGCAACAAGCTTTGTAAAATTTAACAAATAATTTATTTCCCAAGAATACAAAATGAAAATGAGAAAAGAAGAACTTACGGTATTGCGAATTACATCCCCAAATAATCCAAGAATTACAGACGCAAGTCCTAGTAATTTAAAGTCCTGAATAAAACTTAATACAAATCAACCACTAATTCAGTGTTTCATTCCCCACAGCATATACAAAACTTTTATATATAACCAACAATGCAAATTAAATATACATAACAATGTAGACGCAAATTAAATATACATAACAATGTAGACTGATTCCCCGGGCTATTGTTGTCTTGAAAATGACCGGCTGATTACAATGGTAAGAACACGAAAAAAAAAAGACTATTGTAATCGTGACTGAGACGATAATTACAATATGGACCAAGCAATTTTTCGATTGTTGATTTACCGTAATTCCAGTAAATTATAGATAAGAAATAGTATTTTTTGTTTTATTGCTTCATATGAAGCGAGAACGTTTGGGGTGATTCCAGGATTTCAGATGGTTTGGGGTGTTTCGAAGGTTTGGGTTGGTTTTGGTATTTTTCGATGGACCCCTTATCTTGTCTCTCTTATAATATGATAGATAGGATCCTATATCATAACGGATCATGGGGGTAATCTGAGGCAATTTTGTCAGTCGATATGATTTTTTTCCCCTTCACATTATTGCTTTTTTTTCAATATCAAGTTCGCGTCGAGCATCTGTGGGCTTTACATGGCAGCCAGAATAACTGGTGGAGGAAGAAAACGGAAAACCCCGGTGAGAGCCGCAGACCAGGGAGAAAGTAGTTAATTCAAATCAAAATCACATAAATCATATTTTATTTTCCTTTATATCATTATTCAAACAAAAACAAATCATTTGTTCCTACATGTATACCGATATATACACCGAGAACATGTAAATACATGTGTATTTCGGCGTATTTCGGTTTTTCAGTGTATTTCGGTGTTTCTAGTACATCGCTGTCGGGCTTTTCTGCGCATCTGAGGTTTCCGTCACCAATATTGGCGCAAAACGCAAACCGAATTCGACCGATTGACGATAATAAAATACTGCAATGTTTTCCATTTGAAAAGGGGCAATTGTCACAAGAACATTCTGTAAAAATAATGCAAATGTTGGACACACGGGATACTACCCCCGTGTTTTCATGACTCGCGATATGTCGGCCTATTCTGCACATGGCTTTGAAAAGATGTAATGTTAATGCATCGGGCTGTGGAAATGAAATATATTACTTTGGACTTTTTCTGTCAGCATTTCAACTGAGGAACTAGGTCGGTTTATAGCAGGTTTTACCAAATTCAACGTAACAATGCCACTAAATGGCAAGATATGTTAAGCAAACCAAACCGATCTAGAAAAACAATTAGTTAAAGTTCAACATTTGATAAAAATAAGCTATTATTTTGACGAGAAACAACAATGAATAGGAAGTAATTTGTTTACAACGTCTCGTTTATGAAAAAAAATACTATTGAATTTAGAAACTGACTATAAACACGGGAATTTCTTCAGCAGAGGCAAGTTGACATGTTGGATAGCAGACGATAAAGTAGGTGTCGGACAGCATTTTGCAAAATTAGAAACTTGAATTAATATGCAGTAATGTTCTAAGGTAAAGATTTCTATCTTTTAAATAATGTATGTATTTGTATGATTCTAAAAGAGAAATATTAAATAGGTGTTTCTGGATTTCAAGTTCAAGGTCGTTGAGTGCGTTTTCATGTTGACGTTTAGAAATCACATTTTCATATGCAGTTAGAATGTTGGATATTTTTATACATTTTATAAACATCACTTTCCTTAATTAAAGGACGATCATTCTTTCTTTATGCAAATTGGATTTTCAACCGAAAACAACACGTGATCCAATGTTTACAGAAATGACGTATCGTTGCGCAGAATTATCCATGCGCAGAATAGGCCGACACGGGTTACACTGAAAACTGAAATACACCGAAGTACGCAACGAAATACACTTGTATTTACATGTTCTCGGTGTATATATCGATGTACACGCAGAAATTATGATCTGTGTTTTGTTTTAATAATATTATAATGCAAAAAAAAAAATATGATTTATGTGATTTTGATATGAAGTATTTACTTTTATTCCTCTTTTATAGGTAAATTCGCGTACTGGCGTCAGTCAGTCGTACTTGATTCGACAGATATATTAATCAGTTAATCGTGGTAGGCTAATACATACACAGAATGAAAGTGATTAGAATCTAAAGTATTCGCCGACATTTACACCGCCCGTTCAGGATTTTATCTCCGTTCCGGAACGGAATGATCAACCGTTTATGATACCTGTCATTCAATATGGTACGACCAATTGACGAATGCTATAACTAGGAAAAAAGTAAACAATTCGTATCCAAATCGCTCCGATTATATTTTATTTTGCTCAAATTACTATTCAAACAAAAACAAATCACAATTCATGTGTGTACACCGATATATAACACCGAGAACAAGTAAATACAAAGTTCACTAGTACTATAACAAATTAGCATACTTTTCATCACCCCTGAATCATCAAGATTTTTAGATGTAGCAGACAGACGTAAATACGTAAGCCAAGTAGGCTGTTCATTTGCAGCTCTAATTATGCATTTGATCTCCAGTGCTAGTCTAACTGTGACAGGCAGTCATCAAACAAGCCAACCCATTTTCAAGTCCAACTCAAAGTAAATCTAAACCACATTACAGATTTAGCTTCTGTGTGAATTTATAAATGCTAGGTCTATGATAATTAGGTTCATGCCTTCTACCTTAAAAATTAGGTGTCAAAATACGAAACTATCCGATGAGACCTGATAACTAATATACCTAACACGAAGCGCAACGCATTATCTGATAGGTTGCTAAAAATAGTGTATCGGAAATTCCACAGCTTGCCGTAACGCGAGATTTAATGGTGCGTGCTAGAGTTTCTGTTATCCATGAAATTTAGATTTTAATAAGAAAGGTAATTTACCAACCCCAGCTCCATCCGCTTCTGTTCGCCAGCTTTTTATAAGAGACAAGTAATGTTTCTTATATAGTGTGATAGACAGGGTTCGGTGTCAGAACGGGTCATAGGAATAATCGGAGGTAATTTTGCTAATTTTGTCCCCATCGCTTCAGGCTTTTTTTCAACATAGGAAAGTCCTGAAATGTATTGTAAATAATCCATATGTTTAGGACACTCTCCACTAACATGGCGCAATTCTGGTCACGGGATATTTTTAGCACTAAAAGATAAATATGTGATGCGTCTTTAATTATACGACGAGCCACTACCCCCTCCCTTCCCCGCCACTTAGAAAAAAAAAAATTACAAAAGTTTTTGTTGAAAAAAAACCAACAGGTCATTATTAACGTATTTTTTACAATTTGTGTTTGAAGGTTTTATTTCAAATTACGCTTTGTTAGGGGACACCTTGATGAACTGATAAACGAAGCAGAATGCTGGCCAGGAGTTCATATTTCGTTGAAAATAATACGGTTTTTGTTTAGAAAAACCAACAGATCGTGCATATACATTGTACGCCTATAACAATTTCTGAATTCAAAATACCAGTGCGTTTTAAATCAGAGTTTACATCAGGGAACAGTGATTGCATTTAATTGAATACTGCTTAAAAACATTAAATTTGGAGTACTATATTTACTGTGTGCATATGTGTTAAATATTGGAGTGGGGTGGGAGAAAACATCATAGTCGAACGTACTTCAGACCAAACTCTGTATCCAAGTAAATAAATACTACAGACAGTTAATGGTACAATATTACTCTTGTACTATCTGTATTATAATAACAACCCCCAAAACAAATACAGGTCAATGACAACAACAGGGACTTTTCTCAACTCTTGAATTACTTTGCACATTCTGTTAACTTCCATCTCTCATGACAGATAAAGATATTCTGAATGCATTTTTCAGTATGAATAAGGACAGCAAACTCACTAATTGAAACCCGAGAAAAATGGCATTGAAAATTACATTGTCTCGTGCACCAAGTATCTCCAGTTCCCAGTTGTTATGCAAATGATTGGGCCAGAGAGGCTTGTTCTTGGTGCATTCTTTTCACACTACACTGCTCTTACATTTCATCACTAATATAAGAAACAACAGTAACAATATTCTTTGTTTGGCAGACGATGTGTGAGTGTATTGGTGTAATATATTTGAATATTTAAACACAAGTTTTGTAAAAATTAGAGGTAAAAGAGAAATTTTACATTTGCATCATGATAGATCTATACCATGGCTCCTTGTAAACCACTGCAAAAAATATTTATTTACTTTTATTACATTATGAAAAACAAGTGCTAATTTTAAACAATAATTTGTTTCATGTACCTATTCTGATATTTAAAATTGAAAACAAGGTTAACTCCAGAGCAAATAAGATCCTGTGACTGAAATTGTCCTTGTCGCCATCTGTCATAAAATTACCACAAAAAAAAATCACAGTGGAGGGAAAAGTTTCTTTTGGTACTGATTCCTGCAAAATAATAAATCCCATTAAGATAGGAAAGATAGAAAATACAAGTTGATTTCCAACAGAACACTGATGCAGATGGAGCTGACTTCAACCTGTCACCAAGCCTGAGGGTAGATTTACTTCTACTGTACCTTTGGTTGCACAGCTCAACTGACCACTGGGAATCTGATTTTCATATTAAAAGGAAATTAGTGATACCTGGCAGTTTCTTGGATTTTCCAGTCTTTATAGTGTATATTTTCCTTGCCGAGACAAATAGTTTTGCCTGTGATAAGGCAATGACAGATGAGATTTTAATGTTACACCTTGTCTTTATTCTTTCAGTCCAGTGCTAGTATTATATGGTTATGTCCCATAACAGTAGTCACATAGTTGAGTAGATAGTATCACTTCACCATTCTGATGCATTATTATAGGATAGTAATATATGAGTGTACAACGTTTAAAGTTGCCAAAATTCATAAACTTTGCTTGCCAGCAATTCTAAGTTTTAGAATACTTCTCTAAAAAAACACTGGCATCTCCAAAACCAGCAGTCAATGGATGGTTTTATGATTGCACAATACAGATTACTGTAATGATTTACAAATGATATTTGCATGTTTTTCTTTTGGATTGTTTGTTATTATGTCCCTGTGTTGTCTTTAGTTTTTGGTTAATTGAATTATTATAGTCATGGAATTTCACTCACATAAACAATAAATACGTGTGCAACATTCCTTCCATGATTTTGTACATACTTTGTAGGCTTGATACATGGTTAATCTAGATTAGCAATAAGATCATACTTTTTTCCTTTGGGATATTTTTGGAAAATTTTGTGAAACATTGTCAAAAAAAGGGGACTTTTGAGAATTTTTTGTGTTTATTTAGTGTTTATGCAACCCTATTCAGTATTACTGCTGAACATTCTGAGATGTTCAGGAAATATTCTGATCATTCATTGGCTCAGAGAGATTAATTATGAAGTCTACAATTAAAGCATGATAAAGTGAACAAACTGCATATAACAAGATAAACATTTGTCTGGTAATCTAGGGTATTGAAAACAAAAAAAACCCAGTATATTATCTGTCTTTAACTTGTCACTGCTTTAGTTGCATTTCATCATTTAGGCAGACATTCATCCACAGTACTGTTGTGATATGTTGAAATAATGTTTCACAGTGTGATGGCCAGTGGGTCACAGGTTTCTATGAATGCAGTTCCACTAGAATGTTTCAACACTGAGAGAGGATCTGTATTGGAGGAAAGTAACCAGACACCTGTGGGTATGTTATTATAGCCATTAGCACATACTGAAGCCTCTCCTCTCCATCAGAGGCAGCATAACTATAGTGGCTAATCATTGAAATACTGTATAATTTATCTGTAAAGTTACATGTGGTTTTTTATTTTATTTTTTCAGATGCACAAATGAAAATTTGTACAATTTATTTGAAGAAATGTTTAGCTCATTTATCAACATAAAATTTTGCAAAGTTTACATATAAAGGAAAAATTTCATACATAAAAGTAAAAAAATATTTTTTTCTGGATTGATGTTGCACATATACAATTAGAGACACTGTATGAAAAATTAGAAATGCTGTATGAAAAATTAGAAATGCTGTATGAAATATTAAAAATATACTGTATAAAAAATTAGAAGCACTGTATCACAAATTAGAAATACTTTATGAAAAATTAGAAATATACTATATGAAAAATTAGAAATACTGTATCAATAATTATAAATATTGTATGAAACATTTGAAATGCTACATGAAAAATTACAGACATTTAAACTAAATTTTGTAAATGTTGTTGTTAACTACATATAATGAAAAACAAGGACAGCAAAAAATGATGGGTAATTTTGTTTTTAAGAATTCTCTGTACAGTTTTTGCAAGTCAGTATCTACTATGACCCTATTTCACAAAACTCCTGTGTATTTCATGTGGCAAGTTGTTTTGTAGGGTACCGATTTTCATAGGATACCAAGTTTTGTGGATTTGTATGGCAAGTTGTTTTGTAGGGTACCAAAATAAACAGAACACCAGGTTTTGTGGATTTCAGGTTTGCAATGAACGACAGATTCAAAGACCCAATGAACAATGATTCCTCTGTGCAAAGAATAAGACCCTTCCCAAATCCATGGATTGAAATACTCAGAGACACATACATTTCTTTACAAGACCATAAAACTGATACTCAGAAAATTAATTTCACAATGTTTGGTTGTGAGATATGTTTTTGTAAAAAGTGTGGGGATGCTGCAGCTTTGTTCTATTGACTTCAAGTTTGTTTGTTGAAAATAAATTACAAACTCATGAAAATTATCAACCCAATACACACTTTAAAAGAAAATGAATTGATTGTTATCATATCCACTGTGTACAATTTATGTACATACATTTATAAATCATATCATGTGTGTAGTCTTTATGTTATTATTTTGTCTACATTTTGTAAAATAAATGTCTGCAGTTGTTGGTGGATATGATCACTATGATGTCTAAATGATGTTCACCTTGTTGTTGAATTTTAATTCATATCCTGGCAGGGTGTGGTAGTTTCGGCATAGCCTAGGGTGAAAGGAGATACATATAAAATATGCTATTTTCCTATACGATCTTGAGTTCTTTCCATGCTGAAGGCCAACATTGGGACTTGTTATCATGTCCATTCATGTATATGTATGTGTGCAAGTGTCATGTCTACATTGTTTGAGTGAGTGATCTCAGACTTTTAATGTGATTAGGGAACTGGTTTGTAAAGTTCTGCAGTGGTCTTAGGCATGGGCTAGGGGTAGATACATTGAGGAAGGGGGATGTGTAATGCTCAAAAAGACCACTATACCATACATAATTAATCCAAATGAAGCACATAATAGAAAATGGACTGATTAATTCCTAATATATATATATATATATATATATATA